>CM060324.1:64123581-64143581 GCA_030674155.1 Stramonita haemastoma | reverse complement strand
AAGATGTCCTCTTGTGGAATAGTGAATTTGAGGCTTAACGTTTTATCAGCCGAAGAAAAATAAATGGTGTGTAAAAATCAAAATGACATTTAACATTCAGCAGCTAGCTCAGGAAAACAAAAAGTTTCTGTCAAAACTAAACGACCGTGAGAGTACTTTTTTTTTTGGGGGGGGGGGGGGGGGTGTATGCCATAAGTATTTATGTCGTATGGAGAATGTTTTTTTAAAAATCATTTTTTGACATTCTGGCTGTATATACCTATGCTTATAAATCTATCTATCTATCTATCTATCTATCTATCTATCTATCTATCTATCTATCGATCGATCGATCGATCGATCGATCGATCGATCGATCGATCGATCGATCGATCGATCGATCGATCGATCGATCGATCGATCGATCGATCGATCGATCTATCTATCTATCTATCTATCTATCTATCTATCTATCTATCTATCTATCTATCTATCTATCTATCTATCTATCTATCTATCTATCTATCTATCTATCTATCTATCTATCTATGTAAATAAATAAATAAAAGGCAAACGAGAGAGAGAGATAGACACAGACACACAGACAGACAGAACGGATCCCACAGACTCTTAACAGCCCTACAGTGTAGCCAGACAGACAGAAACATCATTTTTGTGTGGAACAGCTGAGCAGCAGCTGAGAAGTCCACCAGTAACAGTGATGATACAGAGACAGGCCCAGTACAGCATTAAAACCCTAACAAAGCAGAGAGATGGAGAGAGAGAGAGAGAGAGAGAGAGAGAGAGAGAGAGAGAGAGGCAGACAGACAGACAGACAGACAGACAGACAGACAGACAGACAGACAGACAGACAGACAGACAGACAGACAGACAGACAGACAGACAGACAGACAGAGATGGAAATGAATGAATGGATGAATGAATGAATGAGTAATCCTTATATTTCAAGGGTTACAGAGTAAATATTTACATACTTTTTTCATTTGGGGGGGGGGGGGGAGAGGGAGAGAGAGAGAAAGAGACAGAGACAGAGAGAGACAGACAGAGAAAGAGAGACAGACAGAGAGACAGAGACAAAGACAGAGACAGACTGACAGAATGAATGAATGAGTAGTCATTATATTTCAAGGGTTACAGAGTAAATATTTCCTACTTTTTCCGGGGGGGGGGGGGGGGAGAGAGAGAGAGAGAGAGAGAGAGAGAGAGAGAGAGAGAGAGGGAGAGAGAGAGAGAGAGAGAGAGAGAGAGAGAGAGAGAGAGAGACTCACACACACACACACACACACACGCACGCACACACACAACAGACACACACGTAAACACACACCACACACACACACCACACACACACACACACACACACACAACACACACAGAAGTGTCTATATGGTCCTAACCTGCCTCAAATCGCTTTCACCAACCTCCCCTGATGATGAAGATGATGCTGAAACAGACAGGCAGGCAGACAGGCAGACAGACAGGCAGGCAGTCAGGCAGACAGGCAGGCAGGCAGGCAGGCAGGCACACAGAGAGATCGATGCCTGTCTCACACTCTCTCCGTTGCTAACCTGGGAGCTTACAGCCGGCCTAGCTATTTATAGCACAGGTGAAGGTCAGGGTCAGGGTCAGGGGGGGGGGAGGGGGGCGTCACAAGAGAAGGGAGGTAACTCTCGAGAGTTACGGGGGATTGCATTGGTGGTTGCTAGGGGGAACCAGAATGCGCGGGAGTCTATTTTTAGTTCAGGTGTCCCTGGTATGAAAGTGTTGGTGAGGGAGAGCTTTGGGTAGGGGGAATGTGGGGGAGGGGGGGTCTGTCTGGTCATAGTCCTGTTATGGGATGAGGTAAGATGGTGAGGAGAGTTGTGGTGATGATGGTGGTGGTAGGATGGGGGGTTGGGGTGGGGAAGTTGGGGGTCGGGGGTGGGGGGTATGTGATGCTCATTGAGATTGTCTTGTCCATTAATGGAGTAGTGTGTGTGTGGGGGGGGGGGGGGATTGGGTTTCTCGTTTCAGATTGTCTTGTCAATCATAATTATGATGGGGGGAGATGAGCCGTGTAGTTTTTTTTGCATGAAGGGGTTGAAATATGGAAGTTAAGGGATGATGATTGTACAATTGTCAATGGGACACAGACACATAGACCCACACAGACACTAACATACTAACATACATGCATACATGCATACATGCATACATGCATACACGCATACACGCATACGTACATACGTACATACGTACATACGTACATACGTACCTACATACCTACGTACCTACGTACCTACATAACTACATACCTACATACATACATACCTACATACATACACACACTACACACATACACACACTACACATACACACACATATTACTACACCTACACACACACACATACACACACTACACCACACACTACACACATACACACTACATCATGCGTACACCACATACACTCATGACGTTGCGTACATACACTACATACATACACTAACTACGTACGCGACGTACTACACTAAATACTACACATACAACATACACACATCACTACCAACACACACACACAACACTACCTACACACCACACCACGACACTACACACACTACACTGATCACTTCCAACACCACACAACCACACCACACCACACACACCACACACACCACACACCACACTACACTGTATGTACTCATGTACACTACACTACACTACCTAACTACCTACAACATTACGCTACACTACACTGCACTAACTACACTACACAACACATACACCTACACTGTAAACTACGCTAACACCACCCTACACACGCACACAGAACACACTACCAACACACCACACCACACACCACACACACACCCACACACACAAATACACACACCACACACACTACACTACACTACAACACTACCTACACTACACTACACTACACTACAACCACACACACGAAACGACACAACACCACCACACGCAAGCAACTACACACGACACCACACCACACACACCACACACACCACACCACACCACACCACACCACCACACACCACACCACACAACCACACGACAGCAACGACACACACACACACACGCCACACACACACTCACACCACACGACACACACCACACACCAACACCACCAACCCCACACGACCACAGCACCACACACACACGCACACAACCACACACACCACACCACACACACACACGACCAACACCACCACACCACACCACACCACACCACACCACACCACACCACACCACACACCACACCACACCACACCACACCACACACCACACCACACCACCACACCACACCCACACACACACACCACAAAACCACACCATAGCACACCACATCACTCCACTCCACTCCACGACACACGACACGACACGACACGACACGACACGACACGACACGACACGACACGACACGACACGACACGACACGACACCGCACAACACCACAGCACACCACTCCACCACCACACCACACACACCACACCACACCACACCACACCACACACACTACAACACACAGCACAAACCACACCATACCCCACCCCACTACACCCCATTACACTACACAACACAAAACAACACTATACTACACTACACTAAACCACACCACACTAAACAAAAATACACCACACTATACTACACTACACTACACCACACCCACTACACTACACTATACCACACACACATTAAACCACACCACACTAAACACAAATACACCACACCACACCACACCACACCACACCACACCACACCACACCAAACTACACTACACTACACTACACTACACTACACTACACTACACTACACTACACTACACTACACTACACTACACGACACTACACGACACCACACCACACCACACCACACCACAGCACTCCACACCACAGCACTCCACACCACACCACACCACACCGAACCAAAAACACCAAAAACACCACACCACATCACTCCACTCCACGACACACGACACGACACGACACGACCCAAAACACAATATACAACACACCACAAAACACAAGACACCACACGACACCAAACTAAACCACACACAGTACACTACACTACACTACACTACACTACACTACACTACACTACACTACACTACACTACACTACACTACGCCACACTACGCCACACTACGCTACGCCACACTACGCTACACTACACTACACTACACTACACTACACTACACTACACTACTCTACACTACTCTACACTACACTACACTACTCTACACTACTCTACACCACACTACACTACACTACACCACACTACACTACACTACACTACACCACACTACACTACACTACACTACACTACACTACACTACACTACACTACACTACACTGCATTAAACTACACTGCATTACACTAGAATAAAAACAGCACAGCACCACAGTACACTACACTACACTGCACTGCACTACACTACACTACACTACACTACACTACACTACACTACACTACACTACACTACACTACACTACACTGTATTCTACTACGGTACACTACACTAAAGTACACTACGATACACTACACTATGCAAAACTACGCTACGCTAAGCTGCACTACACTACACCACACTAGACTGCACTACACTACACTACACAACACTGCATAACACTAACCTACACTACATGACACTATAGCACACTACACTATGCAAAACTACGCTACACTACACCACACTACACTACACCACACTACACAACACCACACTACACTACACTACACTACACTACACTACACTACACTACACTACACTACACTACACTACAAACAGAACGACACCACACCACACTGTATTGTACTACACTACACTACACTACACTACACTACACTACACTACACTACACTACACTACACTACACTACACTACACTGTATTCTACTACGGTACACTACACTAAAGTACACTACGATACACTACACTATGCAAAACTACGCTACGCTAAGCTGCACTACACTACACCACACTAGACTGCACTACACTACACTACACAACACTGCATAACACTAACCTACACTACATGACACTATAGCACACTACACCATGCAAAACTACGCTACACTACACCACACTACACTACACCACACCACACTACACTACACTACACTACACTACACTACACTACACTACACTACACTACACTACACTACACTACACTACACTACACTACACTACACTACAAACAGAACGACACCACACCACATGTATTGTACTACACTACACTACACTACACTACACTACACTACACTACACTACACTACACTACACTACACTACACCGAATCACACCACACAAGACCACACCACACCACACCACACAAGACCATACCACACACCTACACTACACTACACTACACTACACTACACTACACTACACTACACTACACTACACTACACTACACTACACTACACTTACACTGCACTACGTTACACCGTACTTTTCACTACACGACACGACCCGACACGACACGACACGACAGGACGCGACACGACACGACACTACACTACACTACACTAAACGACACTACACTAAACGACACTACACTACTTTACACTACACTACATAACACTACACTACATAACACTACACTACACTACAACGTACTCTACATCCTACTCTACACCGTACACTACACTACACTACACCGAAATGTACACTACACTACACTACACTTCACTACACTACACTACACTACACTACACTACACTACACTACACTACACTACACTACACTACACTACACTACACTACACTACACCGTACACGACACTACACTACACTACACCGTACACGACACTACACCGTACATTACACTACACTACACTACACTACAATACACTCACTACACTACACTACACTACACTACAGAACACTACACTACACTACACTACACTACACTACACTACACTACACTACACTACACTACACTACACTACACTACACTACACTACGTTTCACTACACTACGTTTCACTACACTACGTTTCACTACACTACACTACACTACACTACACTACACTACACTACACTACAGTACACTACACTACACTACACCACAGAACACCACACCACACTACACTTAACTAAAACATACACTTAACTACACTACCGTACACTACACTACCGTACACTTATACTAAAGTACGCTACACTACACTACACTACACTACACCGTACATTACACTACACTACACTACCCCGTACACTACACTACACCGTACACTACACAACACTACACCGTACACTACACAACACTACACCATACAATACACTACACTACACCGTATATTACAATACACTACACTAAACAGTCCACCCCACTCCACTCCACTCCACTCCACTATACCGTGCACTAAACCGTACACTACATTACATTACACTACCCTACACCGTAAACTACACTACACAACACTACACTACACTACCCTACCCTACACTACCCTACACTACGCTACACTACACTACACTACACTACACTACACTACACTACACTACACTACACTACACTACACTACACCGTACGCTACACTACACTACACCGTACGCTACACTATAATCTACACTACATTAGTCTACACTACACCGTACACTACACTACTCTACATTTCACCATACACTACACTACGCTACACACTACACCACACGACACGACACGACACGACACGGCACGGCACGGCACGGCACGGCACGGCACGGCACGGCACGGCACGGCACCGCACCGCACCGCACCGCACCGCACCGCACCGCACCGCACACTACACCGTACACTACACTACACTACACTACACTATATTAAACTGTACGCTACACTACACTATACTACACTACACCCTACACTACACTACACTACACTACACTACACTACACTACACTACACTGCACCTAAACTAATCTCACTATACCGTACACTACACTACTCTACACTACTCTACTCTACACTACACTGCACTACACTGCACTACACTACACTACACTACACTACACTACACTACACTACACTACACTACACTACACTACACTTTACACTACACTTTACACTACACTACACTACAGTCCACTGACGTACACTACACTACACTACACTACACTACACTACACTACACTCCCTCACTACACTACACCCACTACATACACTACACCACACACTCATACACTACACAGCACCTAACACTACACTACACTACACTACACCATCACGTACACTATACACTACACTACACTCCCTACACTACACATTACACTACACTACACTACACTACACTACACTACACTACACTACTACACTACACTCACTACACTACACTACACTACACTACACTACACACACTACACTACACATACACTACAACTCACTACACTACACTACTACACTACACTACACTACACCGACACTACACTACCCTACACTACACTACACTACACTACACTACACTACACTACACTACACGTACACTACACTACACTACACTACACTACACTACAGTACACTACAGTACACTACAGTACACTACAGTACACTACACTACACTACACTACACTTTACACTACACTACACTACTCCGTACACCCTACTACACTACACTACACTACACTACACTACACTACACCAAACACTACACTACACCATACTGGAACCTACTTTATACTACACTACACCGTACACTAGACTACATCGTACACTACACAACACCGTACACTACACAACACCGTACACTACACAACACCGTACACTACACTACACCGTACACTACACTACAACGTACACTACACTACACTTAACACTACACTACACCGTACACTACACTACACCGTACACTACACTACACAGTGCACTACACTACACAGTGCACTACACTACACTACACCGTACACTACACTACACTACACTACACCGTACACTACACTACACTACACCGTACACTACACTACACTACACTACACTACACTACACTACACTACACTACACTACACTGTACTCTACTCTACTACTCTACTCTACTCTACTCTACTCTACTCTACTCTACTCTACTCTACTCTACTCTACTCTACTACACCGTACATTACACTGCACCGTACACTAGACTTCACTATACTGCACTGCACTGCACTGCACTGCACTGCACTGCACTGCACTGCACTCCACTCCACTGTACACTACACTACACTACACTATTCCGTACACTACACCGTACACGACACGACACGACACGACACGACACGACACGACACGACCGACACGACACGACACGACACGACACGACACGACACGACACGACACGACACGACACGACACGACACACACGACACGACACACACGACACGACACGACACGACACGACACGACACGACACGACACGACACGACACGACACGACACACACGACACGACACGACACGACACGACACGACACGACACGACACGACACGACACGACACGACACGACACGACACGACACGACACGACACGACACGACACGACACGACACACACGACACGACACGACACGACACGACACGACACGACACGACACGACACGACACGACACGACACGAGACCGAGACGAGACGAGAACGAGACGAGACGAGACGAGACGAGACGAGACGATACGATACGATACTATACATACTATACTATACTATACTATACTATACTATACTATACTATACTATACTAATACTATACTATACTAATACTATACTATACTAATACTATACATACTATACTATACTATACTATACTATACTACACCGTACATTATACTACACCGTACAGTTGACTTCACTACACTACACTACACTACACTACACTACACTACACTACACTACACTACACTACACTACACTACACTACACTACACTACACTACATTGCACTGTACTACATTACACTACATTTCACTACACTACACTACACTACACTACACTACACTACACTACACTACACTACACTACATACACGACACTACACTACATCCGTACACTACACTACTACACTACACTACACTACACTACACTACACTACACTAACACTACACTACACTACACTAACTACATACACTACTCAATACAACATTACACTACACTACACACATACACTACACATACACCGTACACTCACTACACTTCACCGTACAATAACTAACTACACTATACACTACACACGTACAATAAACTACACTACACTACACTACCTACACTACACTACACTACACTACACCATACTACACACGTCACTACACTAACACCTACACTACACTACACTACACTACACGTACACTACACGTACACTAACTACATACACTACACTACACTACACTACACTACACTACACTACACTACACTACACTACACTACACCACTACACTACACTAACTACACTACACTCACTACACTACACTACACACTGTACACTACACCTACACTTAGTACACTACACAACACCGTTCTACTACAACTACACTGTAACTACACTACACTACACCGTACACTACACTACACTACACTAACACTACACTACACTAACACAAAACACTACACTACACTACACTACACTACCCTCCTACACACATCTACACTAATACACTACACCGTACACTTCACTACACTTAACTACACATACACTACACCGATACACTACACTACACTACACCGTACACTACACTACACTACAGTACATACTTACACTACACTACACTACACTACACTACACTACTACATACACTACACAATCGTACACTACACTACACCGAACTTCACTACACTACACTACACTACACTACACTACATACACTACACTACTACACGTACACTACACTAACCGTACACTACACACACCGTACACTACATACACTCACTAACCGTACACTACACTACACAACACTCACTAACACTACCCTACACTACACTACACTACACTACACTAACTACACTACACTACACTACACTAACTACTTCGTACACTGCACTACACTACTTCGTAACTGCACTACACTCACTACACTCACTACATACCTACACTCACTACACTACCTACACTACACTACACTACACACACTACACTACATACACTACACTACACGTATGCAACACTACACTGTACACTAAACTACACTACACCGTACACACACTACAGTACACTACAGTAACTAACACACTACAACACTACACTTTACACTACACTACACTACTCCGTACCCCTACTACACTACACTACACTACACTACACTACACCAAACATACACTACACCATACTGGAACCTTTTATACTACACTACACCGTACACTAGACTACATGTACATACACAACACCGACACTACACAACACCGTACACTACACTACACCTACACTACACTACACCTACACTACACTACCGTACACTACACTACCTAACTACACTACACTACACTACACTACACCGTACACTACATACACGTCACTACACTACACGTGCACTACACTACACATCACTACATACACTACACTACTACACACACTACACCGTACACTACACTACATACACTACACTACACTACACTACTACACACATTCACTACACTACCTAACTACACTACACTACACACACTACACTACACTACACTTCTCTACTACCTACTCTACTCTCACTCTACCTACTTATATCTACTCTACTCTATCTACTCTACTCTACTACCTACTCTCCTACACAGACTTACACTGCACGACCTGACTCAGCACGCACTGCACTGACTGCATGCACTGCACTGCACTCACTCACTCCATGCATACACTACACTACACTACACTATTCCGTACACTACACCTACATACACTACACACACTACACTACACACACTACACTTACACTACACTACACGACACTACATACTTACATACTATCACTACTAACTATCTACATACAACTAACACTAGTACTATACTGAACTATACATCACTAACTAACATACACACTAACTAACTACAACTACACTACACCGTACATACACTACACACCGTACATACCTTCACTACACACTACACTACACTACACTACACTACACTACCCCTACACTACACTACTACACTACAACTACACTACACTACACTACACTACACTACACTACATTACCTACTACATTACACTACATTCACTACATACCTACACTACTATATATCACTATCATTACACTACACTACATTTCACTACTAACTACACTACATTCTCACTACATTACACTACACTACACTACACTACACTACACTACACTACACTACACTACACTCTACATACACTACACTACAACACTACACTACACTCACTACATACACTCACTACACTACATTCACTAATACACTACACTACTTCACTACATACACTACACTACACTACACTACACTCATACACTGCACTACACTACACTACACTACACTACACACTACATACTACTACACTACACTACACTACACTACACTACACTACACTACACTACTACTACACTCCTACACTACACTCTACTACACTACACTACACTACACTACACTACACTACAACACTCACACTACACTACACTACACTACTACACTACACTACACACACTACACTACACATACCGAACACTACTTTATACACTACACTACACCGTACACTACACTACATCCACACTACACAACACTCGTACACTACACACACTACACACACTACACTACACCGTACACTACATACACTACACTACACTACACTACACTACACTACACTACTACACTACACTACACTACACTACACCTAAACTACACTACACTCATCACCGACACTACACTACACTACACTACAACCCTTAACACTACATCCACACAACACACACGTACACTACACTACCATTACACTACACACTACACTACACTACACTACACTACACTACACTACACCTACACTACACTAACTACACTACACTACACTACACTACACAAACACTACACTACACCTACACTACACTACACTACACTACACACTTACACTACACTACACTACTCACTACACTATACTCACTACACACTAAAACTACACCTACACCACACCGTACACTATAGTACATTACACAACACCTACACTACACTACACTACACTACACTACACACCGTACACTACACTACACCGTACACTACACTCACTACACTAACTCACTACACTACACTACACTACACGACCCCTACACTACACATACACTACACTACACTACATCACTACACTACACTTACACCGTACACTACACTACACTACGCTACCTTACACCGTACACTACACTACACTACACTACACTACACTAACACTACAGTATACTACACTACACTACACTACACTACACTACACTACACCGTACACTGCACTACTCTGTACACTGTGCCGTACACTACACTACACTACACTACCCTACCCTACCCTACACTACCCTACCCTACCCTACCCTACCCTACCCTACCCTACCCTACCCTACCCTGTATACTACACTACACCGTACACTACACTACGCTATATTACACCGTACACTACACTACACCGTACACTACACTACAGTACACTAGAGTACACTACAGTACACTACACTACACCACAATACACCGTACATCGTGCCCTACACTACACTACACTACACTACACTACACTACACTACACTACACTACACTACACTACACTACACTACACTACACTACACTACTCCTACCCTCCCCTACCCTCCCCGACCCTACCCTGCCCTGCCCTGCCCTGCCCTACCCTACCCTACCCTACCCTACCCTACACTACACTACACTACACTACACTACACTACACTACACTACACTACACTACACTACACTACACTACACTACACTGTACCGTCCACTACACTACACTACACTTCACTACACTGTACACTACATTACACTACACTACATTACACTACACTACACTACACTACACTACGCTACGCTACGCTACGCTACACTACACTACACTACACTGTACACTACACTACACTATACCGTACACTGCACTACACTACTCCGTACACTACAGTACACTAAACTTCACTGAACTTCACTGCACTACACTACACTACACTACACTACACTACACTACACTACACTACACTACACTACACTACACTACACTACACTACACTACACTACACCGTACACTGCACTACACTACTCCGTACACTGCAGTCTCATCCATCTAGAACATTATGATGTAGAATCTGTCTGGCTTGAAGTCTCAATGAAAGGTTCACCACCTATAGCAATGGGATTCTGCTATAGGAATCCAGCAGAAAGAAAAAATTGGATAGACAAGTTTGATGCAATGATGAACGCAGTCCTATTAGAATCCAGGGAAGTGATACTACTAGGTGATTTTAACATCGATGTAACAAAAGTAAATAATGCATGGACGCAAATTACTAATTCATTCAACCTTCACCAACTAGTTAGTTTACCTACAAGAGTTACGCCAAATTCAAGCACTATAATTGACCACATTTACGTATCAAATCCTAACAACATCATAGAAACATGTGTCCCTGTCTACAACTGCAGCGATCACTACCCTGTCTGTACTACTTGGTCTAAAAAAGGAACAAAAATTCCCAAACCTGGCCATAAAACCTTAACATATCGTTCCTTTGCTAAATTCAATGAACAGCTTTTCCTTCTCGAACTAAGTAACTCTATGCTCTCAGAAACATTCAACATTACTGATCCAGACTTGGCTATCGATTTTTGGATAAAAACTTTCACTGAAATTTACAATAAACATGCTCCACTAAAAACCAGAAGGGTCAAACATGCCCCCAAACCGCCTTGGCTTACAAAAGAACTAGAAGAGGCATGTTATCTTAGAGATTTCTTAAAAAAACATAAATATCATGAAGAGTCAAAAAGATTACGAAATGCCATAAACTCCCAGAAACGTCAAGAAAAAAAGAAATATTTCCAAGATTTACTATCTTCAAAACAAAACTCAAAAATTATTTGGAAGGCCATAAATCAAATAACGAACAAACAATCCTCTTCCAAATCGAATGTAATCAAAGATGTTACTGCTGAACAACTCAACAATCACTTCATAAACGTTTCTACTAACGTTGTTAGCAATGATGATTCAAAATCCAACAACCTAAACACACTAAGACAATACTGCCAAGAAAAGCATATTCCTTCGAAACTCCACATACCATTTATTTCTATTTTTGAAGTCTATAGTTATCTGATTCACCTCAAACAATCCAGGACAAGAGGCCTCGATGGAATAGACAGCAGAATTCTAAAACTGTCAGCTCCAGTTATCACTGAGACTCTAACATATATATATATAACCAATGTCTTGATAAAAACTATTTCCCCAATGCCTTCAAAACTGCTAAAGTGATCCCCATCTACAAATCTGGTGACACTTCAGATCCTTCAAACTATAGGCCAATCTCCATTATATCCCTCCTTTCAAAACCCCTGGAAAAACATATAAATAAACACTTAGTCCATCATATAGACACTAACAACCTACTTCACCCTAACCAATCAGGATTCAGACAAAATCACTCGTGTCATACTGCACTGACTAGTCTCATAGACAATTGGCTATCAAACATTAATGAAAGTAAATTTTGTGGAGTATTATTTGTAGATTTCAAAAAAGCATTTGATACAATTGACCACACACTTCTCATCAGAAAGCTAGACCTGTATAATCTATCATCAAATAGTCTAGAACTACTTGCTTCTTATCTTAAAAACAGACAACAGTGTGTCTCAACAACTACATCCACATCCAATCTAAAACCTATTCACTATGGAGTACCACAGGGATCAATACTAGGACCGATTCTCTTTTCATTATACATAAATGACCTTCCTCTACATATCAAATCCAAATGTGAACTATTTGCTGATGACACAACCATACATACGAACCATAACGACATTGACTCTCTTACAACCACATTACAACAAAGCTGTAATGATCTTGTCAAATGGACAGAACTGAACCACATGTCTATTCACCCCCAAAAAACAAAATGCATGCTGATCACCACCAGACAAAAGCGACAAAATTTACCCCCAAAACAGTTTCCAATCCACATAAGAAAAGAAGCAATCGAACAAACCTCTCATCACAAAGTTCTAGGAATAACAATCGATGAAAACCTCAGCTGGTTCTACCACATATCTCATCTATGCAAATACTTGTCCCAAAGAGTATACCAGCTGACTAAAATTAAACATTTCCTAGACTACCATTCAAAGAAATTATTTTTTCATGCTTATATACAATCCTCAATAGACTATGCTTCAACCCTCTGGGATTCTGCCAGTGCAAACACTATGAAACCATTATTAAGCCTACATAAACGTGCTCTCAAACTTATCCTTCTGAAGAAAACAACCTTACTTGAAGTGGATTTCACTCAGTTAAGTATTCTCCCCCTACAACAAAGACTGAAATATAACAAAGGCATAATGATGTTTAAAATAATGGCAGGAGCTGTTCCCACATCCTTAAGAGATAAGTTCCCAATGAATCATTCCAGAAATACTGAAAAGCCAAGTGTCCCAATCCCAAGAAAAGACTTGTTCAAGTCTAGTTTGCTATACTCAGGCCCTGTGCTGTGGAATTCCCTTCCCGATTCAATTAAACAGCACCAATCATTGACAACATTCAAAAATCACCTTCAATTTCACTTGATGCATCAAAAATACTGAACCAGACTCATCCTGTTGGATATATACATATATATGTGTGTATGTGTATATGTGTGTGTGTGTATTTATGTATATATATATATATATATATATGTATATGTATGTATATATATATGTATATATATATGTATATATATATATGTATATATATCACCATATCCCTCTCCCTCTCTCCCTCCCTCCCTCCCTCTCCCTCTCTCTCTCTCTCTCTCTCTCTCTCTCTCTCTCTCTGTCTGTGTCTGTCTGTCTGTCTCTTCTATCTTGATGAAGGCTGTATTCATACTTATGTTTTCAATTTTAATCTGAAATTTGATTATTATTGAGTTTGATAAATGTTATTTTAATATCTCAATGTTTAAAGTTTAGTTAGTATGTGTTTTTTTAATTATGCTGTGTTGTTATTCATTTTTGTGATTACATAGGCTATTCACTGAGATTGATCATTACAGTATATATAAACTATGTGTATTTTATCTACGATGTGTAGATGTTCATTTTATAGCTATATTGAATTTGATTTGTGTGTCACTAGTTAGTGATTCTCTCTCTCTCTCTCTCTCTCTCTCTCTCTCTCTCTCTCTCTCTCTCTCTCTCTCTCTCTCTCTCCTCTCTCTCTCTCCTCTCTCTCTCTCTCTCTCTCTCTCTCTCTCTCTCTTACCATCCATATTGAGAAATGTTTGTTCATATCTTGTACTCCCTTTTTGATAATTACGTGTGATGAATGTAATGATTTCCATGTAAAATTTTCATTAATGATTGTAAAAAAAGGATAAAATAACACTGAACAATTTTGTCCACTACCACATAAAATATAATTAGAAACATACATTTTATGATTGTGCTCAGAAGATTGATAAGATATAAGATATTAGGGTATATATGTCCCAAAATATGTGCCTTACAGCGGATAGATTCCTCTTGTGTTCCGTTCGGTTATGATTTCACTCAGAATTCAAGGCATATATTTCCTTAGAATGAAGTGGGTTTTTTTGATGAAATGTGCGAGAACCAGTGAAAATGTGTGTGTGTGTGTGTGTGTGTGTGTGTGTGTGTGTGTGTGTGTGTGTGTGTGTGTGTGTGTGTGTGTGTGAGTGTGTGTGTGTGTGTGTGTGTGTGTGTATATGTGTGTGTGTGTTTGTGTGTGTGTGTTTGTGTGTGCGTGTGTGTGAGTTGTGTGTGTGTATGTGTGTGTGATTGAGTGTATGTTTCTGTGTATATGTGTGTGTGAGAATGTGTGTGTGTCTCTGTGTGTCTATGTGTGTGTGTCTGTGTGTGTGTGTGTGCGTCTGTGTGTGTGTGTGGTGTGCGTCTGTGTGTGTCTGTGTGTGAGTGTATGTAGAACATTATCCGATTGATAAAAATGTTTTGCCTATTTTGAAACATCTAGGATGTTCTATGTAAAAAAAAAAAACATAATGATTATAATTCTGATTTATTTTAATTATATTTTTATTGGTAGTATGTCTCTCCCCCCCCCCCCCCCCTCAAATAAGGATATTAGTTTTTAAATTTTCCCCTTTATCCAAATGTATGATTTATATCACATGTATAATTTTTGACAGATGGTGGTGGTTTGATGTTTTTTCTTGAGTTGTTTATTTCATTTTGTTCTCTTGTTTGCTCTTCATCCATTAACGCTTTCTTCTCTTCCATAATCAAAATCTTTTATTGTGACTTCAGATTTTTGTTTTCTGATCGAGTGCATTTTTTTTATTACCTTTTCATATATAGTGTCCTTATTCTTGGGTGTTGTTTGGTATTGCGTAAAGTTTATTGTTTAGTATCTTCTCAAATTGATGTATCCCTGAAAAGGGCGGGGACTGGATGTAAAAAAGCACACAAGTGCTTATCTATTATCCTCGAATAAAATACTTTGCCTTGCCTTGCCTTGCACTACACTACTCCGTACACTACACTACACTACACTACACTACACTACACTACACTACACTACACTACACTACACTACACTACACTACACTACACTACACTACACTACACTGCACTGCACTGCACTGCACTGCACTGCACTGCACTGCACTGCACTGCGCTACGCTACACTACACTACACTACACTACACTACTCTACACTACAGTACACTAAACTTCACTACACTACAATACACTACACTACACCGTACACTGCACTACACTACTCCGTACACTGCACTACAGTACACAGTACACTACACTACACTACACTACACTACACTGCACTGCACTGCACTGCACTGCACTGCACTGCACTGCACTGCACTGCACTGCACTGCACTACGTTACGCTACGCTACGCTACGCTACGCTACGCTACAGTACACTACTCTACACCGTACACTACACTACTCTACACTACAGTACACTTAACTTCACTGCACTACACTGCACTACACTACACTACACTACACTACACTACACTACACTACATTACACTACACTACACTACACTACACTACACTACACTACACTACACTACACTACACTACACTACACTACACTACACTACACTGTACACTGCACTACACTACTCTGTACACTGCACTACACTACTCCGTACACTACACTACACTACACTACACTACAGTACACGTAAAATTGAAGACACACACACACTGCACTGCACTGCACTGGACTGCACTGCACTGCACTGCACTGCACTGCACTGCACTGTACTGTACTGTACTGTACTGTACTGTACTGTACTGTACTGTACTGTACTGTACTGTACTGTACTGCACTGCACTACGCTACGCTACGCTACGCTACACTACGATTCGCCACGGCACGCCACGCCACGCCACGCCACGCCACGCCACGCTACGCTACGCCACGCTACGCCACGCCACGCCACGCCACGCCACACCACACCACACCACACCACACCACACCACACACACCATACCACAGCAGCACCACACCACACCACACCACACCACACCACACCACACCACACTACACCACACTACACTACACTACACTACACTACACTACACTACACTACACTACACTACACTACACTACACTACACTACACTACACTACACTACACTACACTACAAAGGTTTCTGATGATGATAGTATGGCAATGGTAGTGTAGTGTAGCGCTAACAGTATTCATCACTAATTTGACCAACATTACACTACACTACGCTATGCTACGCTACACTACACTATGCTACACTAAACCACACCACACCACGCTACACTACGCTACGCTCCACCACACCACACCACTTTACACTACACTACACTACACTACGCTACCCTACGCTACGCTACGCTACACTACACTACACTACACTACGCTACGCTACGCTACACTACGCTACGCTACACTACACTGGTGCTGATAGTCTGGCATTGGTAGTGAGTGTAGTATAGCGCTAGCAATTCTCATCACTAAATTGACCGATACGACACGACACGACACGACACGACACGACACGACACGACACGACACGACACGACACGACACCCCACCCCACCCCACCCCACTACACTACCCTACACTGTATTGTACTACACTATACTACACTACACCCCACCCCACCCCATCCCACCCCACCCCACCCCACCCCACTACACTACATTACACCACACCATACCACACCACACCACACCACACCACAGTGTATTGTACTACACTATACTACCCTACACCACACCCCATCCCACCCCACCCCACCCCATCCCACTACACAACACTACACCACACCACACCACACCACACTGTATTGTACTACACTACACCCCACCCCACTACACCACACCACACCACACCACACTGTATTGTACTACACTACACTACACTACACCCCACCCCACCCCACTACACTACACTACACTACACTACACTACACTACACTACAAGGGCTGTTGCTGCTGCTGATGCTAGTCTGGCACTATAGGAGACCAGTGTGCAGTCTGGCAGATAAGTATAGCGCTAGCAGTGCTCATCACCCAATAAACTGACCAACACTGCTTCTACCATTGCCGATACTGCTCTGACTACTGAATGAATGGAGTACTATGTTTGGTACCTCGCATGCTATTGACCTGCTCTGTTGCTCTCTCCATACCCCCCTCCCCCCCTGCCCCCTTCCCCCCACACTTCCACCCCTCCCCCCTCCCCCACTCCCACCTTCTTTCCCCGTTTTTTCTTCTTTTCTTAGGCTTCTCCTCTCTTTCTCTCCCACCAATCTCTCTCTTTCTCTCTCTCTCTCTGTGTCTCTGTCTGTCTCTCTCTCACCCTTTCGCTCTCTGACACTGACCTCTGGTTAGTCAC
>CM060324.1:64098581-64116081 GCA_030674155.1 Stramonita haemastoma | reverse complement strand
CCTCCAAGGCTTTTTAAGCACTTTATTTCAGAACACAAATCTATTGAAAGAAAGCATTCAACACACTACAAAAATAACATAAATGGTATCAGATACGTCTCGTGCAAATTAAAGCATCTTTACCTCCCATCTTTGACCAAACCATGTTCAATACAGTAAGAATAGCAACAACATTTTGCTAATATTTCCTACCTTTGATTTAAACATTGTTCAGTCCTTAGCCATATATCATAAGCAGACGACAATACAGCAGGGCACTTGCATCAAGCGACAGCTTATCTTAAACCTAAGTTTGATGCGCATTACACACTCCTATTAACGCACAAGACACAGAAAGTTATAACAATCCATTGTTACAGCGGAATCTTTAAAAGGTAAAGGCAAAGGTTAAAGTTTTCCCATAACCTATGTGGTTGTAAGGGAGCGAGGCGTCAGAGACCTCAGCTTCTCTAAGCGGCGCCCTTCTCCTCTCCCTCGCTGCTTTATCTTCCCTGACCCTAAAGACAGCATGTGACCATTTACAGCTGGGTGAACTGGGGGACTGTACTAAAGCCAAGGCGCGCACATGATCACCCATCCACTTGGTAAACACGTCCGATGCTGCTTAACCTTAGCTTGGGGAAAGCGAGTGCTCTGACCACTGAGCCATCCCGTCCCCGAATCTGTACTTAAAAAAAGAAATACTCAGCCACGAAGGATGAAAGCCAACAACACTACAATTTTTTGAACACGTTAAAAAAATGGAAAAAGACCAGCCAAAAAATGAAATCCCTTTAACAATCGCACTTTGACAATCCGCTCAACTGAAAAATTAATATTGATCCAACAAAACCCACCACAGTACAACAGACCACCTAGGAGAGAGGGCATAGAGAGAGAGAGAGAGAGAGAGAGAGAGAGAGAGATGGAGACTGAGAGAGAGAGAGAGAGAGAGAGAGAGAGAGAGAAGAGAAGGAGGAGAGAGAGAGGAGAGAGAGGAGAGAGAGAGAGGAGGAGAAAGGGAGGAGAGAGGAGAGGGAGAGGAGAGAGAGGAGAGGAGAGAGGAGGAGGAGAGAGGGAGGGGGGAGAGACGGAGAGATCGGAGGATGAGAGAGAGGAGAGACAGAGAGAGAGAGAGAGAGAGGAGGGGAGAGAGAGATGACGAGAGAGGAGGGACAGGAGAGAGAGAGAGAGGAGGAGAGAGAGAGAAGAGAGAGGACAGAGGAGAGAGAAACTCGGAACTGAGAGAGACGAGAAGAGAGAGACAGAGAAGAGAGACACAGAGAGAGACAGAGAGGGAGGGAGAGAGGAGAGAGAGAGAGAGAGAGAGAGAGAGAGAGAGAGAGAGAGAGAGGAGAGGAGAGAGAGAGAGAGAGAGAGAACTCAGAACTGGAGGAGAGAGACAGAGACGAGACACATGAGACAGAGAGAGAGAGAACAGAGAGAGAGAGACAGAGAGAGACGAGAGAGAGAAATCAGAATGGAGAGACAGAGAGAGAGAGAGAGCGAGAGAGGAGAAGAGAGAGAGAACGGACGAGAGAGAGAGAGACAGAGCAGAGACATGAGAGAGAGAGAGAGAGACAGAGAGAGAGGAGAGACGAGAGAGAGAAGAGAGAGAAAATAGAATGAAAAGAGAGAGAGAGAGAGAGAGAGAGAGAGAGAGAGAGAGAGAGAGAGAGGAGAGAGGGCGGAAAGGGTGATTACAAACAAAAGCCTGTGACTGGCTTTTAAACCTCATCCTGGCGATTATTCCCTCCCCCTTAACCCCTCTCCCCTCCCCTCCTCCCCTCCCCTACCCTCCTCTCCCCTCCCGACCCCACCCCATCAGATCAAGGGAAAGATGATGAGCAGAAGTGAGAGAGATCAAGAATGGAGGAGGGGGGGGGGAGAGGTGTAAGGGATGGAGGGAGAAAGGGGGGGGTGGGGGGGTGTAGTGTGGAGGTTGGAGAATGGAGGAAATCAGTGTTGGTGAGGTGAAAGAGGAGAAGGAGATGTGCTGAAAATACTTGTGAATGAACTAATGACTGAAGGACAGAACGTAAGCAAGAAAGGAAGAAAAGAAAGAAGGAAAGAAAGATAGAAAGAGAAGAAGAAAAAAGAAAGAATGAATAAACGAAAGAGTACATGATTTATTTACTTCAGAACCTCCATTTTTCCTTCTACTTCCAAGTGTATTTTCTCGTGCTCATCCAGTGTATTTCTCATCCAGTGTACTTCTCATCTTGTGTAATTCTCATCCAGTGTACTTCTCATCTAGTGTACCTCTCATCCAGTGCACTTCTCATTTGGTATATTTCTCATCGAGTGTACTTGCTTAAGGAGAGGTGGTACCTTTGTAAACCTGGCAGTAGCATCCCTCGGGATGGACGGGAGCACTGGTCTCACTTGGCACTCAACTCTCACTTCTGGGTTCGGGTCCTTAACACTTTGTACCCCAGGTACGGATTTATCCTACCATGCGATCATCTGCCCTGGACGGGGTATGGATATATCCGTACCACAGCAGGTACTTTCACTTTCGCCTCCCATTCTGTTCTATTCTCACATGGTCGTTTTAGCTTGTTGGCTTCAGCTCCACGTTACACACATCGTTCACAGCTAATTTGCATATAAATTGAGCGTGTTTTTGTTGTGTTTATTGTTGCTTTATGTGTCATATACTTGTGGTATGGGTTTGATGAAGATCGTGTTTTGGATAGAGATCGTGAGAGCTTTGAGTCTCGCGATACTAACTGTGTGCCGCTTGAGGAGCGAGATAGGCCAGCTGAAAGGGAGGGGGAAGGGGGGGATGACTGGGGAGGGGCCTTGCCTTGGTACTGTGAGTACCCCTATGATAAACACCAACTGTTTACATGAAAATGAACTACAAGCCACCTGGTGAAGTGCAAAACATTCTGTACATATGTATAAAGTAGTGTAGAAAAGTTCAGGAACTTACTCGGACTAGGGAAAACATGTTATCTGTATATTCCATGATGGTGATTGTGACAGTGTAGTGTGTACAGTTCAGTGGTTCCCATTGATAATATTACATTCGATGCGATGCTGGAAGAAAACTTGTATAGTTCCGATGTTTGTCCCTGTTTATTTGTGATTCTTGTATAGTTTTTTTGTTGTTGTGTTGTATTTGTTGCATGCATTGCATAAAAATCATAAGCCCATCAGTGGGATCACCACTTAAAATCAGAGCAATTACGTAATTTGACACCATAATTAACATTCTTTTTTATGTCAATATAGATTTTTATGCACGCGTATAATGGGCAGTCATTTATCCACACAATGCAATAGTTTCATAAGAAATGGGCTTCAAACAAAAAAGATCTGAGGATTTTACTTTGATGACCCAGTGCACACTGCACTCAGCTGCTGTAGGGCTGGTCCACAGAGACTGCAGTGCAGCTACACCCTTGGGGTACAAAGTGTTAACCCACCCACACCCTGGTAACTGCTTCTACTGGCGGGCGAAACGTTGTGAGGGGCTGGTGCATTCTTACTCACCAGTAGGAGTCTTGGAGAGGAGATGGGCGCCACCAAGCTTCCTCAAGCCCACTGCAAGGACATGATGAGAAAAGCAAAACAGAAAGACATGCCGGATCGGTCGAGGCCCGGATCAACAACGACCGCGCTACCCACTGCAAGCCTCCAGGGTGGGAGTGACAAGTGTGCTACTGGGGCAGAACCAACTCTAAAGCTTCCAGCTAAAGGGATAACCATTGGTACATGGAATGTTAGGACTCTGTATCAAACAGGAGAGTACAGGAACTCACACATGAACTACAGAGATATAAATGGGACATCCTAGGGCTTGCGGAAGTCAGATGGATTGGCTTCGGAGAAACAACCACACAAGACGGCCACAAGATATGGTACAGTGGAGAAGAGAAACTACATCAACATGGAGTAGGCTTCATTGTCAGGAAAGAGATTGTGTCAAGTATCATCAGCTGCACACCAGTATCCAGCAGACTCATCTCAATCAGAGTTTCTGCAAAACCCCAGAATCTCACCATCATCCAAGTGTATGCTCCAACATCTGACTACGATGATGACCAGATAGAAGAATTCTATGAAGAACTTGAAAACGTCATCTCCAAAACGCCCCAAAAAGACATTCTTATTGTGGAAGGCAACTAGAATGCTAAGGTGGGACCTGATGCCTGACACCTGGGCAGGAACCACAGGACGCTTTGGATTGGGAGAAACAAATGACAGAGGACAGCGGCTGCTGGAATTCGCAAAGAAGCACAAACTAACTTTGGCTAACACACTCCACCCTCACAAGCCATCTAGAATGTCAACCTGGCACTCACCAAATGGTCGATTCATAATCAAATTGATTACATTCTGTCACCCCAAAGATTCAAATCCAGCATAAACTAGGCAAACACAAGAACATTCCCAGGAGCTGACATTGGCAGTGACCATGACCTTGTACTTACCACCATCAGGCTGAAACTGAAAGCAAAACAACAGCCAAAAAGCCATGCATAAGATTCGACCTGGAAAAACTCAAAGACCGAACAGTGGTTGAGATCTTCCAAGCCAACATTGGAGGAAAGTTCGCCCTACTCACAGCCATCGACAATGATTTGGACACACTAGCCAACAACATCAAAGAAGTGCTAACAACAGCAGCAGAAGAAACATTGGGCAGAAGCAGAACAAAGAAACAACCCTGGGTGACAAATGAGGTTCTTGATCTCTGCAACAAAAGAAGAGAACTTAAGAAACAAAAGTTCACAAGTCAAGAAGCCAACAACAAGTACATGGATAGCCACAAAGAAGTGAGGAAAAAGATGAGAGAAGCCAAAGAAGCGTGGATAGAACAATGCAACAACATCGAAGCTGGAATGGCCAAGGGAAACAGCAAAACAGCTTACGACACCTTGAAAGCACTAACTAAAACCACGCAGCCTAACGCCTCTGTCATTGAGGACAAAAAAGGAAATCTTTTAACGGAAAACAATGCCATCCTCCAGCGCTGGACAGAATACTGTGAGGGATTGTATAACTACCCACTACGCCCAGATACCAACATAGTCTCTGACAAAACCCCTGAACACCAAGATAAAGACCCACCAATACTAAGGTGTGAAGTAGACACAGCTATTAAACAATTGAAGAAGTGGAAGTCCCCTGGAATCGATAACATCCCAGCTGAACTCATAAAAAATGGAGGGAATGAAACAGCAAGGTGATTCACAGAACTTTGTCAGAAGATCCACGACACCAAAGAATGGTCAAAAGAATGGCCAAAAGAATGGACACAGTCTCTTGTAATACCCCTGCCAAAGAAAGGAAACCTCAAGCAATGCCAGAACTACAGAACCATCAGTCTCATAAGTCATCCTAGCAAGATCATGCTGCAGGTAGTCCTCAACAGACTGAAAAACCAAGCAGAAAAACTCCTGGCAGAAGAACAAGCGGGCTTTAGACCAAAACGCAGCACAATGGAACAAATTTTCAATCTGAGAATTCTGATAGAGAAGCATCTCCAACATCAAAAAGACTTATACCACAATTTCATAGACTTCAAAAAGGCCTTTGACAGGGTATGGCATGACAGCCTCTGGCAAGTACTCAGGCACTTCAACATTGACAACTGTGTAATTGACCACTAGAGAGAGAGAGAGAGAGAGAGAGAGAGAGAGAGAGGAGAGAGAGAGAGAGAGAGAGAGAGGAGAGAGAGAGAGAGAGAGAGACTTTATTGATGGGAGAGAATACACATATGGTGCCTTTTCTATATACAGCCCTCAGTCGAGGAAACTCATCATTATAAAAACAAAATAAAACATAAATATCGAGCAAAACTTAATCACACTGTATGTGTGTGTGTGTGTGTGTGTGGTGAGAGAGAGAGACGAGAAGACAGAGACAGAGAGGACAGACAGAGACAGAGAGAAAGACTACATGCACACACATGGGAGAGACACTAGTGTGTATACACAACAGACACCACCCCCCCACTGTACTCCATTTCCCAGTCTAAATACCCCCAAAACCAAACCCAAACAGCCACCACAGTCACTGTTCAGACATTTGTGTCGGAGGACATAAAATCTGCAATAAACGACAATGGTACCACAGGGGGTCACTCTTCTCTTTCCAAATGCTGAGCTAATAAAATGTCTCCCTCCCCCGTCACCATTGTTCTGCGCCTACTCCACGCATGGCATGGAGGTGGGCGGGGGTGGTGGGAGGGGGGCACGGGGTAGGGGGGGGGGGGGTGGGGAGGGAGAGGGGGGACAAGACAAACGAAGCTTCCGGCAAGTTTGAAAGAGGCCGGCAGTTAGCAGTGATTAGGTTGGGGGGAATCCTGGTTAGAAAATTAAAAAATGAAGACGGGTCCTTCTCCTCACCTATCTTCTGTATGTCTGTCTGTCTGTCTGCCTGTTCTGTCTGTCTCTGTCTGTCTCTGTATGTCTGTATGTCTGTTTGTCTCTGTCTCTCTCTGTGTCTATCTGTCTGTCTCCCGTCTGTCTGCCTGTCTCTCTGTCTCTCTCTATGTCTCTGCTTGTCTGTCTGTCTGTCTGTCTCTGTCTGTCTGTCTGTCTGTCTCGTCTTCTCTCTTCTCTCTCTCTGTCTCTCTCTCTCTTCTGTTGTCTCTCTCTCTCCCTCTCTCTCTCTCTCCTCTCCTCCTCTCTCTCTCTCTCTCTGTCTCTTTCTGTCTCTGTCTCTGTCTCTCTTCTCTCTCTTCTCTTCTCATTCTCATTCTCTCTCTCTCGTCTCTCTCCTTCTCTCTCTGTTTGTTTGCTGTCAGTTCTTTTTGTCTTTTCCCTTTTCTTCATTACATTGTTTCAAAGAAAGAAAAATATGCTGGAATTAATTTAATTTATTATTTGAATGATTATGTTTGTACTTTATTTTGGTTGGCTCGCTCTCTTCTCACCTGTCGTCCCTCTAATTTTAATCTGTTTGTTTCACTTACTACAATGTTGGATTTTGTATTTTGTACCACTTTATGTCACATCAGATTTCTCTGCGTGAAATTCGGCTGCTCTCCCCGGGGAGAGCGCGTCGCTACAGTACAGCGCCTACCCATTTTTTTTTCTTTTTCCTGCATGCAACTAAATTTGTTTGCCTATCAGAGTGGCTTTTTTCTACAGAAGTTTGCCAGGAAACATCCCCCTTGTTGCCGTGGGTTCTTTTACGTACGCTGAGTAGTGATGTGTAACACACGGGACCTCGGTTTATCGTCTCATCCGAAAGATTAGCGCCCAGACCACCACTCAGGGTCTAATGGATGGGGGAAAAAGTTTTGGGTCCAAACGGGGTACAAACCCCGCACACTCCGACCCGGACTTTTTGCTTTCTAGGCAAGGCGTTACCACCTAGACCACCGATCCACTAAATGGGTCAGTCAGGGATTATGCGTTTGGTGTTTACAGACTGAACAGAGACAGCATTGTGACTTAGGCCTACTTCCCTCGCTCACAATAGATCCTAGGGGATTGTCTTTGTAGTGATGAGCACAGGGGTGGGGGGGACTGCCCAGTTCCTCACAGGCCAAGATAGCAGCAGAGCACCTGTGCATGTGCGTGTGTGTGTGTGTGTGTGTGTGTGTGTGTGTGTGTGTGTGTGTGTGTGTGTGTGTGTGTGTGCGTGTGTGTGTGTGTGTGTGTGTGTGTGTGTGTGTGTGTGTGTGCGTGTGTGAAGAGAGAGAGAGAGAGAGAGAGAGAGAGAGAGAGAGAGAGAGAGAGAGAGAGAGAGAGGGGGGGGGGGGGGGCAAAGTCAAAGGTAAGGCAAAGGCAAATTCTTTTATTCGAGGTGTGCTTTTTTACATCCAGGGGTTGGGCGGTCCAGTCTTTGATGTTGTCAACCCATGATTTCTTTTGGCGGCCTCTTCTTCTCTTGCCCTCGACTGTTCCTTGCAGGATGGTTTTTGCTAGGGTGTTGTGTCTTGTGGTGTGACCAAACCACATCAGCTTTCTCCTCTTTATGGTGGAGAGCAAAGGCTCTTGGGGGCCCACACGCTTTTTGATTTCTTCTTTCACATAGTTATTGGTCTTGTGTTCTTTGTATGATATTTTGAGGAGTCTTCTGTGGCACTTGTTCTCGAATGCTTGGATTCTCCTCTCTAACTCTGCTGTCAGAGTCAATGATTCACAGCAATAGGAGGATAGATATTTCACGAGGGATTTGTAAAGGATCAGGATAAAATCAGGGTTAAGAGAGAGAGGAGAGAGAGAGAGAGAGAGAGAGAGAGAGAGGAGAGAGAGAGAGAGAGAGAGAGAGAGAGAGAGAGAGAGAGAGAGACAGACAGACAGACAGACAGACAGACAGACAGACAGACAGACAGACAGACAGACAGACAGACAGACAGACAGACAGACAGACAGACAGACAGACAGACAGACAGACAGACAGACAGACAGACAGACAGACAGACAGACAGACAGACAGACAGATTGATTGATTTAGAAATGCAGCCATACTGATATGCAACAATATTTGACTACTGGAGAACACATCTTTATTGAAAATTTTGTTCTGAGGAGGAACCTCGATGCTGCGAGAAAAAAGCAGAGGACAAAAACCAACTAAATCCTACTTGGACAAAACTGGAGAACAACTGTGACGTAGTGACATAGTTCCCAGGGGTGGAGGGTGATCCTTTGTCTTGCATTGCCTCAGCTAGGCCTACAGTGGGGTTCTTATGTGTGGGCCTCAATTCTAATTTTGATTTAATTTAATTTTTCTTCTTTATTCTTTGATATCGAGGATCATGGGATAAGCACTCATGTGCTTTTTTTTTCCCCATTCCAGTCCCTGTGTGTATGCAGTTGTGTCAATATTGTCATCTGTTCCCGCCGGCACACAATGGCCTACTCTTTCAAAAAGCGGAACATGATTTAACATGTGCGCAAGATGTTCTGCGTGCGTTCGCACATGGGGCCTTGGTTTACAGTCTCATCCGAAAGACTTTTGGGGGAGAGTGGATCAGCACTGATGTTAACTCCAGGGGAAAAATCCCCTCCAACGGGAATCGAACTCGGGTCGTTCAATTGCCAGCGCTATGTTCTGACCACTAGGCTATCCCGTCCCCCCCTCCCCCTCAGGGGAAAAGTCGCTTAAATTAAAAATGCCTTAAGGCATTGTTAGAGGCGTAGGGTGGTCAGGGCTATAGTATACTTGTCCTCTTAGACAGTCATGGGATGACACTTCAGGAGCTTCTGCCACAGCTGGTCTTAACTCAATATCTCAATAGGGGGCGGATAGCCTAGTGGTCAGAACATTGCGCTGGCAATTTGACGACCCGGGTTCGAGTCCGGTCGAGGAAATTTTTCTCCTGGAGTTAACATCAGTGCTGACTCCACTCTCCCCAAAAGTCCTTCGGATGAGACTTTAAACCGAGGCCCCGTGTGCGAACGCACGCAGAACATCTTGCGCACACGTTAAATCCTGTTCCGCTTTTCGTAAGAGTAGGCCATTGTGTGCCGGTGGGAACAGATGACAGTTACAAAAATGCTTACACACGGGGACTGGATGTAGAAAAGCACACGAGTGCTTATTCCATTATCCTCGATATAAAAGAATAAATCAAATCAAATCAAATGAATCAAATAGGCAGGTGGGGACTTTCGTTACTTGAACTGCACACTCTCTCTCTCCTTTCTCTTAGTGAATCAGCAGAATTTTGTGGTAAAGTTGGATAGGTTTAGGCCAAGTGGTTCGTGCTAGCTGCCAATGGGTGGTGGTCAGAATTGGCTGGTATTGTCTTCTGGATTGTTCCATTGGTCTTAAGTGCAAGTACAGTGCCTTTTGACCAGATGATTTAAATTTAACAATTGTTAAAAATGTTTGAGTAGATTGGGCATGTGTGGGCAGGGCGGCGTTTGTGTGTGTAGTGGGGGTGGGGGGTGGGGTGGGGTGGGGTAGGAGCGCTCGCATGCGTGTTGAGCATGTGTGTATGTGTGTACACAGTTACATGCATTTATAAAAAAAAATTGATTGCATCAAAATAATTGTAAGCAAGGAGAAAAGTAAAAGCAGAGACAAACAGGCAGAATGAAATTTTTGTGCTGTTTATTATTAGTTGAATTATTATTCACACACTTTCCACCTCTACTCTGACAAGACGTGCCTGCTTTCTGCAGTCTGTTTTTGCATCTCTCGCGTGGACAGCACGCGGCCTACTTCCCTCTTCACCTGAGCTGTGATCATGGCCTGCAGACGACTCTCCTTCTGCTGCCTCTGCTTCTGCTGCAGGGCGGTGTAGGTGTAGAGGAAAGGGTTGAGGGCGGCGTTGAAGGGCAGCACTAGGGTGGCCATGGCTGCATTGACCTCCCCGGGGACAGAGACGCCCAGCTTGGCCACCAGTCCACAGACTCCAATGGGGAACCAGCACAGAAAGTCTGACATGGCGATGACCAGAAGACGACGCGCTATAGTCACCTCTTTGGAGCGACTTTTCCCCTTGACTATAGCACTGTCCTTGTTTTTAAGTCCGTCATCTGACATTGTGTTACTTTGACTGACCAGTAGATAAGACTCTGACCCGTGGCTATCAACAGGAAGAGGGTCAGGTTGAGCACAATCATGACTGTGAAGGAATAGTGTTGGCCAGGAAGTCCGCTCTGGTGACGGCAGAGGAACACAGATGCCTGTCTGGCTGTAGAAATCCCAATGTGAGGTCACAGGCAGTAGAGGTGTGGCGGCCAGGATTATCCCCAGTGCCCAGGTAATGCCACAGGCCACCTGAGCTGAGGCCACTCCAAACCGAAGACGGCTGAAAGGAAAGCGGATGACGAGAAATCGATCCAGGGTGATGAGGCAGATAAGAAGAGAGGACACTTCACACGACAGAAAAGAGAGGAACCCTGCAGTGCTGCAAGCGGCACTGTGCCTCCATGTCATTTCATGCCACAGGTAAACGCCAGCATAGACACGGTTTGCTGTCCGATCATGAACAGGTAAAGACCCATCAAAGAGTCAGACAGAGCCAGGTGAATGACAAACACTGCAAAACCAACCTTGTTTTCCCCACGACGAAACATATTGACCCGATACAGCAAACTGCCCAGGTTTCCCAGTAATGCCAGAATAGCAAACAGAAAGCCAAGGAGTTCATAAACAGTGGATCTGAGCAAATTTGTGCAGGAGGAGATTTCATTCACTGGAGCCAGGCATTTTCCGGTGAAACTCTCAGGCAACACAGCTGAGCAACACAACTTGTAGTTGTCTCCCCTGACATGTTGCAGGTTGCTCATGTCCCGCATGAATTCAGAGCTGAAGTCAGAGATAGGACAACCCCGCAGATTCAAAACCTGCAATTCTTTGAACCCAAACCCTCCTTGCAGGGAGTTCAGTCCACTGAAGGATAAGTCAAGAATCTGTAAATGAGGCATAGCAGTTGAGATGAAGGGGAAGTTAGATTGCTGATTTAGAACTCTGGACAGATTGAGCAGCCTCATAGACACCAGTTTGAAACCCCACTGAAGCTGGAAAGAGCAGGGGACAGGTGGTTGCCAGCCAGACTGAGCTCCTGGAGGTTCTTCAGAGGTGTGAAGTGGACAAAGCGGAGGTCCTGCAGCCAGTTCTCACTGAGGTCCAGGACACGGAGGTTCGGTAAGGTCATTTCAGTCAAGGTTTTCCAGCCACAAGCCTGGGCTTTTAGATGGATCAGCATGGAGTTGTTGAGAATGGAATTTAAAGTCACTCCACTGCCTGTAACATCGAGGTAACGAAGACGTAGGGAGGTCTCTGCGCGAGCAACAGAATTACCAAGACAGACACACCGCTCTGGACAGGCCTCGTCCATTCTGCACATCAGTTCATCATCCTGCAGTGGACAGTGCGCCACGCCATCACACAGGTGTTGCACGTGCATGCAGATCGTTCTGTACCGTCCTCGGCATCGGTACAGCCCTCTGCACGTGTAGAAGTCACACCAGCTTCGTCCTCGTGGCCTGGGCAGTCATACACTCCATTACACCTGGAGTAGACAGGTAGACAGTAGCCGTCACCAGAGCACTGGTAGTGTGTGGCTGGGCACCGAGAAGTGTTGGCGGGCAAAGCAGTCACAGTGAAATATCCATGCTCGTTAAAATCGACCAGGGCTGGGGGCTTTATGACATTGTGCAGTGACATTATCGCTTGTTTGTTACAGCTCCTCTCGTCATTGACTGTGTTGCAGTCATCTACTCCGTTACAACTTCGATCATGATGTAAACACTATATAAACAAGTCAGACAAAATGAAAAAGCAACAGGGGGAAATAGAAAGAGAAACAGCAAAATGTGACATCATCATCATCACATTTTTTACCACCACCGCGCCTGCCTGGGCGAGTGTGTACCTCAACCATGAGGTTGAAAAGAAGAAAAAAGAGACAAAACAAGCCCCTAACTTTTGGTGCATGGAACGTGAGAGCTCTGTTGGACAGAGCTGACAGTCCAGAGCCACGAATTGCCCTTATCACCAGAATACACACACACACACACACACACACACACACACACACACACACACACACACACACACACACACACAACACACACACACACACACACAGGTAAAAGAGTACAAACACCGCTCTCACCTGACCGTTACCACAGTCATCCCTGTTGCCAGTGCAGGGCGGAAACACACAGCCCAGCTCATCGCTCCTGTCCCCACAGTCTGCAGTGAAGTCACACACCAGGCTGAAGGGCACACCTTCCCCACTGCTCCCACAGAGGAAGTAGAGGGCAGTCTGTGAGGAGGCAGCACCCCTGCAGGTAGCGGTGATTTGGGACAGACCCTCGCTGCTTAGCTGCCCCCCACACTGCTGTGCTGGTCACAGGCAAAGGCCACGTGTGTCACGTGCTGCGAAGGACAGGTCAGCAGAGGCACAGGAAGCGCTGTGGTGTTGACAGCAGGAGCGTGGAGGACAATGGTCTCTGCCTGCGGTCTGCTGGCCGGTAAGGGCACCTTCGCATGCTTGATGCGCTGAGCTGTGGACAGTCTAGGTCACTGTTTGTTTCTGGACTCATTGCTAATGCAGGCATGACTTACTTGACTTATGCCTGTGAATTCCCTTGGGAACATAGGGCTGCAACAACACTCCTCCAACGGACTCGGTTCTGGGAGATCCTCTTCAGCTCGGCCCACGTCATTCCGGCTGCCTTCATCTCTGCTTCAATACTTCTGCGCCAGGTCTGTTTTGGTCGACCTACTTTCCGCTTCCCTTGTGGGTTCCAGTCAAGGGCCTGCCTTGTGACGTTTGAAGCAGGCTTGCGGAGCGTATGGCCGATCCATCCCCATTTCCTTTTCTTGATCTCCGTCTCGATTGGAGCGTGTCTGGTCCTGTCCCACAGTTCTTCGTTTGAGACAACTTCTGGCCACCTGATACCGAGGATGTTCCTGAGACATCTGTTGGTGAATGTCTGGAGTTTGTGGGTGTTTTCTTTGTTACCCGCAAAGGTTTCTGAGCCGTACAGTAGGACCGACTTGACGTTGGTGTTGAAGATCTGGATCTTGTTGTGGAGTGAGAGGGCTGTTGATCTCCAGATTGGGCGAAAGAGGTTGAAGGCATGACGGGCTTTATTTGTTCGGCACTTGATGTCTTCATTCGTCCCCCCATCTTTACTGATGACACTGCCCAGGGATACAGGCATAGAGTACTGTTGTTGCCAAGCTACGTGTGCTTATCAAGTCCTTCGGATGAGACTTTAAACCGAGGCCCCGTGTGCGAACGCAGGCACAACATCTTGCGCACACGTTAAATCCTGTTCCGCTTTTCGTAAGAGTAGGCCATCGTGTGCCGGTGGGAACAGATGACAATATTAACAAAACTGCATACACACGGGGACTGGATGAAAAAAAGCACATGATTGCTTATTCTGTTATCCTCGATATAAAAGAATAAAATAAATAAATAAAATAGCAGTGTTGTTGTGACAGCTGCTGGGTGAACTAGGGGGACCTCTTTTACCTGGTTTTATGGCAAAGTGATCAGCGATAGTGGCAAGCCAAGCTGTGGTCAGGCCTTCATAGATCATGTCAAAGTTTAGGTGGGACCTGTTCTCGCCAACCCTGTTATTGTCAATATCCAAGAGGCTCTTCCAGTGCCAGATTAAGAGGAAAATAGAATTCTGCAAAATAATGCAATACCTACAACATAATATGGTGAATCTTGTAAGAAATTGTAACACATTATTTTCTCTTGATGGAACTGGAACAGAGTGTGCCTGCCCTCCATGGGATTCTGTCGCAGGAACTGAGCGTATCCTGCTCTCCATCTCCAAACATCCTCATGACCAGTCAGTGTACATACATATAATACAGACAGACAGACAGACAGACAGACAGACAGACAGACAGACAGATACTTTGATATCATCACAACACACAACAGTGACATTACTTTTGATATCACTAACACAACAAAACAGTAACAGTTTTCATACACAAACAAACATTACAGACATTCTTTGATATCACTTACAACACAAACAACAACAGTAACATTATCAGACACTATGACATATCACTATTACTGATACACTACAAACAACAACAGTAACATTATCAGACATATTACTTTTTGATATCACTTACAACACAACAACAACAGTAACATTATCAGACATATTACTTTTGATATCACTTACAACACAACAACACATAACATTATCAGACATATTCTTTTGATATCATTACAACAAAAACAAAGTACACATAACATTATCAGACATATTTCTTTTTGATATCACTTACAACACAACAACAGCAGTAACATTATCAGACATATTCTTTTGATATCATTTACAACACAACAACAACAGTGACAATTATCAGACATATTACTTTTGATATCACTTACAACACAACAAAACAGTGACATATCAGACATATTACTTTTTGATATCACTTACAACACAACAAAAACAGTGACAATATCAGACATATTACTTTTGATATCACTTACAACACAACAACAGTACATTATCAGACATATTACTTTTGATATCACTTACAAACACAACAACAGTGACAATATCAGACATATTACTTTTGATATCACTTACAACACAACACAACAGTAACATATCAGACATATTTCTTTTTGATATCACTTACAACACAACAACACAGTAACATTATCAAACATATTACTTTTTGATATCACTTACAACACAACAAAACAGTGACAATATCAGACATATTACTTTTTGATATCACTTACAAAACAACAACAGTGACAATATCAGACATATTTCTTTTTGATATCACTCACAACACAACAACACAGTGACAATTATCAGACATATTGATAGCTTTTTCGTTCACACAGCACAAGACACGAGTAACGTTGCCAGACATATTACTTTGATATTATTCCAGCACACGACAACATACTGTAAGCATTACGTAGCTAGGCACAAAAAAGAGGAGTGAAAGCAGCTCAAGAGTGCGATACAGCGTAAATACCTTTGGTTCCTCTTCAGATATAATTTGTAGCTGAACAGAAAATAGAAAAAACACATTTAGAATCGCTTTCAGCTATCTGCTCTTTTACTGCCTCTCTGTCTGTCTGTCTGTTTGCCTGGATATCTATCTGTGTCTGTCTGTTGCTCCATGTCAAACATGCACACAAACACACACAGAACACACAGACACACAGACACACAGACCTACACACACACACACACACCACACAAGACACACAGACATACAGACACACAGACACACAGACATCATACATACATACATCATACAGCATACATGCATGCATACATACATACATACATACTACATACATACATACATACATACATACACATACATACATACATACATACATACATACATACATACATACATAATACAATATACATACATACATACATAATACATACATACATACATACATACATACAACATTCAACTTGTTTTAACTTTTGATAGAATTTCCGATTTTCAGTCTGGTTTTTGTGTTATATAGCCATTTCAATGTAGATTATAACTTGTCAATAACTAACAATTGACCTCGGTGCAATGCGACTCCTTATGTGGTGGAGCGTCACATATAATTAAACACTGAGCATATCAGAATGACACCGAGCAGGCTTCAGGTTAATTAACTGGATTCTTCCACCCAGGCCGGGAGCCTTCTCTTTGCTGACTGACCCCCTCAACATCATGACCACACCTATCTTGTGGGGCTTCGGGAGGCTCTGCAGTGCAGTGTGTACCTGCTTGGTAGTCTACACTTAACCCCACCCTTCTTTGTCGGGATGTCCATCATCCCTTCCCCTGGTTTCGGTTGACGTACGCTGCTCCCTTCTAGTCCCGACATGTATACCTGGCTAGGTCGTTTCTTTTGCACTAAACCTATGTGCGTCAGTTTCACACAGGACCAGTTGTTCTTTGTGGTGAATTTGCATTGTCTGGGTCTAGAAACACAAAAAGCCAGCATGAAAGATTTGTTTGTTATGCTTTGTTCAATGTCCTTCACTACTTGGTGATATAGACACACCCGCATTCTCTCTCTTTCTTTCTGCCCCCCACTCTCTCTCATAATATATATATATATATAAACTAACAACTAACTACAGTAGAGGTCTTACTGGAGAAGAATATACAACCTCATCAACTGATGTTACGAACTACTGAGAGTCATGTAAAACAGCATAAAAGATTTTCTATTAAAAAATAAAAAGCTAACATTTTCCGTTGGAATAGCCATTCTTGTAAGACCGCATTATCTTCTATGAGTCGCGAGGGGCCAGGGTTAAGCAGTGCGTCTGTTCCCTCTTCATTGGGCATCCAGGTATTGTCCAGGTAGTAGGCCACTGTGCCCCCTCTCCATTGCCAGGTGTTGATATACCTGAAATAAAAGAAATAAAACCCAGAGCAAACCTAGGCATCACACAAACATTTTACCCGCACTTTCAACGATAACAAATCAAAGCTTTGGAATCATTTACAGTATTTCAAACTTTTGCTTGTGTAACAGAGTGGACATGTCTGATGTCCCATCTCTGTACAAACCTCGGGAACACGGCACATTTAGACAGTTTAAGATGTGACCTCTAAAGAGTAGTTGCATAAATTACATTTCACCGTGAAGGCGAAGTGTGTGCGTCGGAGGGTTTTCGACCACTACCCAAGGAAACAGAGCATCGACAATTCACTGGTGTGTCTCTAAATAGAAACACCACGCTGCGATTGTCGCGCTCCGATCACATGGGAGATAATCTACTTACCACCCCATCACACTTGAATTTCGTGTTGTTCATAGATATTATATTGATGAAAAGCAAGGACTGTGGATATTGTGCTCATCTGTTGTACACCCACCAGGGTAGCTAGGCACCGTATCCTGAGCCTCAAAAGGGCATACCCCATGAGAATGGTGGTCACCGCCCTTCAGTATGTGGTGGCGCCATGTGGTGACTCCACCACATGAGTCGCATTGCACCAGAGGTCAATTTTTAGTTATTGGCATTTTATTAATCTGCAATGAAATGGCTATACAACAGAAAAAAAAACAGATTGAAAATCGAACAATTCTATGAAAAGTTATTACAAG
>CM060324.1:64058581-64088581 GCA_030674155.1 Stramonita haemastoma | reverse complement strand
GAGCAGGCCATCGTGTGCCGGTAGGAGCGGATGACAAAATCATTAAAAAAAAAAAAAAACAGCATGCACACAGGTGTGTTTAGACACCATCCCTGAGGGAAAAAAATAATAATGGGTAGGCGCTGCACTTGTGGCGGCGCGCTCTCCCCGTGGAGAGCAGCCCGAATTTCACGTAGAGAAATCTGCTGTGACAGAAAGTGGTATAAAATAAAATAGAATAAGATGGTGAGAGTTAAGGTATGTGACGGCTTTTGCCCTCTATTAATTTTGAATAGACATATTCTGACTCTGGGGATGACGCCACATTCATCCTCCTTCATCATCCATCCATTCATCCATCGATCAAACCATCCATAAAAGTACGGCACAAGTTGGCATTTGGGGTTTTTGTGTTTGATTTGATCTGATCTGATTTGATTTGATTTATTCTTTTATATCGAGGATACTGGAATTTGTGCTTTTTTTTTTTTACATCCAGTCCCCGTGTGTATGCACTTTTGTAAATGTATTCTGTTCCCACCGGCACACGATGGCCTACTGTTACGAAAAGCGGAACAGGATTTAACGTGTGCGCAAGATGTACTGCGTGCGTTCGCACACGGGGCCTCGGTTTAAAGGCTCATCCGAAGGACTTTTGGGGAGAGTGGAGTCAGCACTGATGTTAACTCCAGGAGAAAAATCCCCTCGAACGGGAGTTGAACCCGGGTCGTCAAATTGCCAGCGCAATGTTCTGACCACTAGGCTATCCCGTCCCCGTGCGGTTTTATAATTATCGTCTATTTTGTTGGTCGTTTTGCCATCTCTTCACACCGTACAGGCGTTGACATGCTCTAGGCATGTTTATCTATATTCCAGTCGGTTTTGTCTAAATTTCTCAACAGTTTTCTTACAATAAGTGCCATACGCTTACACTAAGCATCAAGGGAGTTGGTTTTTTGTTGTTGTTGAGAATCAACATTCATTTGAAACTGTTTCATCATACAGTCAGCGCTAAATGTGTCTTAAGCTACGTTGATATCAACTGATAAATGCATATAAGAAAAGAAGGGGGGAGGGGGGAACCCAATAATGGGTGGCTCTGCTCTTGTGGCAGTACGCTTTACCCAGGGAGAGCAGCCCGAATTTCTCGCAGAGAAATCCTGCTTGACTTAAAGGGGTATAATACAATTATAATTATTGAGTGTATTCAGAAATCATTCAGACATGTTTTCTTTACAAAGATTGTCTTGATATACTGGCATTTTCTGTTCATCTCAAACATTTTTTGTCTACAACTACTTTTCCTACATGAAGTTTATTTGCCACGCACGCGACTCTCTCTCTCTCTCTCTCTCTCTCTCTTCTCCCTCTCTCTTCTCTCTCTCTCTCTTCTCTTTTCTCTCTCTCTTCTCTCTCTCTCTCTCTCTCTCTCCTCTCTCTCTCTCTCTCTCTCTCCAACACACACACACACACTCACACGTACACGTACACGTACACGCACGCGCACGCACGCGCATGCGCACGCGCACGCACACGCGCACGCACACGCACACGCACACGCACACACACACGCGCGCGCGCACACACAACACACACAACCACACAACACACACACACACACACACGCAGAATCTATAATGGACCATATGGGAACTAGTTACTCTGTTCCGTTATCGTTTTTTCCAATATTCATTGCTTCTCCGATAAATTTAGCTAGACATTTTTATTTTCTCTTTAGTGCTGTCAGATATATGTTTGCAACAGAATTCATATTAACAGTGTCTTTAAATACACTTAGTACCTCACAGTTTCTGCGTTTATCAAATATGCCTTGCAGTCAAAAAGAAAGTGAACTTCATCTTCTGTGGCATTTTGGCATCTATCCATCTATCTATCTAACTATCTATCTAACTATCTATCTATCTATCTATCTATCTATCTATCTATCTATCTATCTATCTATCTATCTATCTATCTATCTATCTATCTATCTAACTATCTATCTAACTATCTATCTATCATCTGTCCGTCTGTCCGTCTGTCCGTCTGTCCGTCTGTCCGTCTGTCCGTCCGTCCTCTCCGTCCCCGTCTATGTCCATCTATGTCCGTCTCTGTCCGTCTGTCTGTCTGTCTGTCTGTCTGTCTGTCTGTCTGTCTGTCTGTCTGTCTGTCTGTCTGTCCCTTAGTCTGGCGACCGTGAGCGCACCCCTGAAGACATGACAACCAGTTCCCTCCATTCCTCTCTCTGTTCTGCCTTTTTCAAAATATTGTTGAATTCTAGGCCTGTTCATTCGCTGATGTTGTCCTCCCAACTCTTCTTAGGTCTGCCTCTTTTTCTTCCTCCTTAGAGTATTGTTTTTGCAAGTCCTTTTCATCTTGTGACATGCCCGTACCATTTTAAGTTTAAGCATCTTTATAATTGATAGAAGCTTTTCGTAGGGACCAATGGTTTGCTGGATTCTGTTGTGCACGTCTTCATTGCTTATGTGGTCTCTGTAGGAGATGCCAAGGAGTCTCCGGAAGCATATCATCTCTACCGCCTGTAGTCTTCTCTTCAAATCTGCAGTCAGGGTCCATGATTCACAGGCGTACAGGAATGTGGATCTCGCTCAACTGCAAGATAAGACTACTGCATAAGTCTTATCTTGGAGTTGAGGGAGACATTTTTTATCTTTCCAGATGGTGTTCAGTTTTGACAGTGCTGTTATTATTGTCTTTGCAATCATGCATACTACCTCTGGCTTGGACCCCTTGTCTGATACAACGGCTCCCAAGTACTTGAAGCTGTGAACTGTTTCCAGCTTCTGGTCATTGACCCTGATATCAGTGCTGATGCCCTTGGTGTTATTGGTCATCAGTTTGGTCTTCTCTGCACTGATTTCCATGCCGTATGTTTTTGAGGCCTTGTTCATGTGTTCTGTTAGGCTGGCAAGCTCTTGATCTGATTCTGCTAGTCCGTCAATGTCATCTGCGAATGGCTAACACTTCCAATAAAATTTCAATTAGTTTTTCAAAAAAACCCAAACAAACCTAAAACAGCAACAAACGAACAACACAACACAAAAAAAAGAGAAAAACAAATTGTGCAGAGAAAGGACTGACCGTTTTTTCCAAACTGAAGAGCATGCACGACCGTTCGCCAATAAACCACACGGAGGTTGAGTAGGATAGGTTCAACCGTATGAGTAACAGGATTGAAGGTATGATTGCTGTGATTGACATCGTGGCTTAGCCCTAATTGTCTCTACAACAAGCCACACCTGGAAATAAACGAAGGTCAAAATTTGATGAAAAAACAACACAAACAGCCAACAGCCACAACAATAACACCACCACCAACAACAACACACATTCACAGACACACAAACAGAAAACACACACACACACACACAGACACACGCACACATAAACGCACACACGTACACACACACACAGACACACACAGACACACACAGACACACAGACACACACAGACACACAGACACACACACACATACACACACAGAGAAACACACACGCACATATACACGCACACACAAACGCACTTATGTGGTGAATATATTTCAAATACCCATTATCATACTTAAATGTAGCACTTTAAAACATTATCTCCCTGCCTTTTCTGAGACTTCTATTGACGAAGTTTTGAATAATGTAAATCTTACGTTTGACATTGCTAAAGGTTTGTTGTTAAGTCCTATAGGGCATTTATTGTAGTTCTTGTAATTCTTTTGGGATCTTTACATTTAAATGTTTTCTTGATCTGTTAATAATGTAAAAAATACATTTTCATTTGCTGTTACCATTTATCAAACACACACATGAACATGCAAACACACACACACACACGAACATGAAGAACATGCAAACACACACACACACACACACGCGCGCCGCGCGCGCGCCACACACACACACACGCACCCCCCCTCACAGTAGATCTCTCTCTCTCTCTCTCTCTCTCTCTCTCTCTCTCTCTCTCTCTCTCCTCTCTCTCTCTTCCTTCCTCTCTCTCTCTCTCTCTCTCTCTCTCTCTCTCTAGTCTCCTACCTTAGGGTCGTCTCTGGTATCACTGAAAGTGGAAAGACGTTAAAATTGAAGACTTAATTACTTACACAAACGCACACACGCACACACACACACACGCGCGCGCGCGCACACCGCACACGCACACACACACACACACTTATATAACAACTTAACGTAAAAGGCGTTGCGTGAAGTAACTTCAAGTGAAAAGACGTTCAAAAAAAGAGCAAACGACTGAACACACAGACAAAAACACCACAGACGCAAACAAACGGACACAGAGGGGATTTTTTTCTCTGAAGTTAATATCAGTGCTGACTCCACCCTCCCCAAAAGTCCTCGGATGAGACTATAAACCGAAGCCCCGTGTGCGAACGCACGCAGAACATCTTGCGCACACGTTAAATCGTGTTCCGCATTTTGTAAGAGTAGGCTATTGAGTTCCGGTGGGAACAGATGACAAGATTTACAAAACTGCAGACACACGGGGACTTAATGTAAAAAAAAAAAGCACATGAGTTCTTATTCTATTATCCTTGATATAAAAGAAGAAAGAAAGAAAGAAATACACACACACACACACACACACACACACACAACACACACACACACACACACACACACACACACACACACACACACACACACACGCACACACACACACACCCTTCCCCCCCAAAAAAAAACCAAGAGCAAATAAGCGAACGAGAGAGAGACTTCAGACTTTTACTGTACATAGGCCTTAAGCTACAATAACAAACGGAGTTGACAAATGACGTAAGTGTTATAAACAGATTACTTTCAACGAACGAATACATATGAAATAATGTATGGCCAACAATAAAACAAGAAAATGACATCAGACATCCTAAACATTTATCTCGAAAGAACTCGGGTGCTGAGGAAGAGATGGGAGGACATCAGCGAATGGACAGACCTAGAACTCGACAACATTTTGAGAAAGGTACCAGCCGCCATGGCACAGTGGTTAGCGCCTTGGATTCCGGACTGGAAGGTCGTGGGTTCGATTCCCATAAGAGTCATAGGGATTTTTTTGGGCTCTGGCCGGCTCCTACCCAGAGTGAGTGTGCTGTGGGCTCAGTGGGGAGACGGGGACCACACAGTTGAGCTCCATCCACTTTACGGATGCGAATTTGAGTGTTGCTCAAATTACCTGACCAATACTGCAGGTGTCTGTATCTCTCGGGCCTGGTTGACGCCGGGATATATTATGATGGTAAGCGTAGGGTACAGCCCTGTCAAGTAGTCTCCAAGCACATGCACCTCCACAGCAGCATCATTGCATCATTCTCGTTCTCATCAATCGTCATGCATGGAAAATATTGCCTCTGATTCCGTGGCCCCGATTGCTCTGGTCTTATGGTGACCTCAAGTTCGGTTTCCCCATACGCTTCTGAGCCTGTGGTGAGTTTGTGTCAAAGCCTTTGGGGTTGGAGGTTCGCAGGGAGGCGGTCGTTGGAGGGATGTTGTTTGAAGCGGTCGCCACCTCGGGTGGGTGGCTCACTCAGTCTGGCTCTGCAACTGAGCTAATACTGTCGTCGGTAGGGTATTTAGTAGGTGGTGTCCTGTGTATGTTAGCTCAGAACAGGCACCACTGAACACCACCACAGTGACCCAGCAGTAGCGCAGGGCCCCTCTGGCTGGTGGCTCCACGGCAGCCTGATATTGATGAGCTCCAGTGGACTTCCGATCCTGAGGATGAGACATAGCGAACCTGGGGTATGGCTGTGGCGGGGAGATTGGAACGAGCGGCATGGGAACAGCAGGGATAGGAACATCACAGAAGATGATCTGATGCAACAAAAAAATTGAGGAAAGCAGAACAGCCAGAGGAATAGAGGGAACTGGTTGTCAGGTCTGCAGGGGTGCCGTGGGGTCGCCAGACTAAGGGAGGGATCGATAGATGGATGGATGGATAGATAGGTAGGTCTGTAGGTCTGTAGGTTGGTAGATAGGTAGGCAGGTAGACAGACAGACAGACAGGTAGACAGACAGGTAGACAGACAGACAGGTAGACAGACAGACAGACAGGTAGACAGACAGACAGAGCAGGTGGACAGACAGTCAGACAGGTGGACAGAGAGACAGACAGGTGGACAGAGAGACGAAGACAGAAGTGGACAGAGAGACAGACAGGTGGACAGAGAGACAGACAGGTGGACAGAGAGACAGACAGGTGGACAGAGAGACAGACAGGTGGACAGAGAGACAGACAGGTGGACAGAGAGACAGACAGGTGGACAGAGAGACAGATCAGGTGAGACAGAGAGACAGATAGGTGGACAGAGAGAGACAGATAGGTGGACAGAGAGACAGATAGGTGACGAGAGACAGATAGGTAGACAGAAGACAGATAGGTAGACAGAGAGACAGGTAGATAGGTAGACAGAGGACAGGTAGATAGATAGACAGATAGATAGATAGATAGATAGATAGACAGATAGTATAGATAGATAGTAGAAGATAGATAGATAGATAGATAGATAGATAGATAGATAGATAGATAGATAGATAGATAGATAGATAGATAGATAGATAGATAGATAGATGAAATTAGGAAGGGGGCAGTTTGTTTTGTTTTTATCATTTGCTTTTTGAAAAAATGGAAGTATTATGTTTGAATTTGGGGGGGCGTTGTATTTTTGATGTTGGGTTTTTTTTTTAATAAAATTTTTGCCTTTTCTTTATTTTTTTCGGTTTTCTTTAATCTATAGCATTGTCTGAAACAAAAGGGGGCGGGATAACTAAGTGGTCAGAGCGCTCGCTTTCCCCAAGTCAAGTTAAGCAGCGTCGAGCGTGGTTACAATTGGATGGGTGACCGTTTGCGCGCCTTGGCTTCAGTACAGTTCATTGGGATGTCTGATGATCGTCTTTTGAATGAGCGCATTTTTACCACCTTACTATATATAGTGTCCTTATTTCTTGTATGTTGTTTGGTACTGGGCATAGTTTCTTGTTCTTGGTATTTCATTATTGTTATTGTTTAGTTTAATGAGCTTTTTATCTTAATTTTATCCCTGATAGGGGCGAGGACTGGATGTAAAAAAGCACACGAGTGCTTATTTGTACCGCTTTATGTCACAGCAGATTTCTCTGCGTGAAATTCGGGCTGCTCTCCCTGGGAAGAGCGCGTCGCCACATGTGCAGCGCCTGCCCATTTTTTTTCTTTTTCCTGCATGCAACTGTATTATTTTTTATCTTTCACAGTGGCTTTTTTCTACAGAATTTTGCCGTGGGTTCTTTTACGTGTGCTAAATAATGATGTGTAACACACGGGACCTCAGTTTACCGTCTCATCCAAAAGACCAGTACCGAAGACCACCACTCAGGGTCTAATGGATGGGGGGGGGGGGGGGGGGGGGGGGAAAGTTTGGGGCCCAAACGGGATTTGAACCACTGCACACTTCTGACCAGGACTTTTCGCTTTCTAGGCAGGTGCGTGATCGACCTCTAGACCATCGATCCCCCCATTGTTATCAGTGTTGCTGTCTTTATCCTTTGCCCTTCTCTGGCCAGCCTAACGGGGGATGGGTGGTCTAGGTGGTACGATGTAAGGTTACAAACAGTAATGATCGTGTTTGTCTGACTGGTCCCACCTGAGAATTGCTGTGAGGTCGTAGCGCATACGGTAGGGGAAGTGGGTGTTATGTAACTCACCAATCAGGGAGGAGAATGGTCCAACTAGGGAGGGATTTTTTATGGAAAGTTCATACCTAGATTTATGTTATCTCTTTCTTAGATACGTTAGTCATAAAGAAATCGGCTTATCTAAGTAAAGCTTTATTCTGAACTAAACCAGACATTGGGCCATATGAACGTTACACAGACTGAACTCTGCTTCCTAATCTTGGGACACAACACTTAACTTTCATGGGTACAACTCATGCTTACTTACTAACACTTAACTTTCAGGTACAACTGCATGCTTACTTACTAACCTTAACTTTCATGGTACAACTACATGCTTTTACTCAACACTTTAAATTTTCATGGTACAACTGCATGCTTACTTACTACTTACTAACACTTAACTTTCATGGTACAACTCATGCTTAACTTAACTTAAACATCACACTTAAACTTTCATGGTACAACTGCATGCTTACTTACTCAACACTTAACTTTCATGGTACAACTGCATGACTTACTACTAACACTTAACTTTCATGGTACAACTGCATGCTTACTTACTCAACACACTTAACTTTCATGGTACAACTGCCATGCTTACTTACTAACACTTAACTTTCATGGTACAACTGCATGCTTACTTACTAACACTTAACTTTCATGGTACAACTGCATGCTTACTTACTAACACTTAACTTTCATGGTACAACTACATGCTTACTTACTCAAACACTTAACTTTCATGGTACAACTGCATGCTTACTTACTAACACTTAACTTTCATGGTACAACTGCATGCTTACTTACTAACACTTAACTTTCATGGTACAGACTGCATGCTTACTTATAACACTTAACTTTCATGGTACACTGCATGCTTACTACTCACTCAACACAAACCACTAGGAGGACATTTGTCAGAGGCGAGGACATGCAGATAATTCTTACTTACATGCTTTATATATTTTACCTGGCAATGTCTCGAGGGGGGGGGGAGAGAAGGGAAGGGGAGAGTGAATGATTTGTATCGTTTGGAACGAAATAGATAATTCTGTTTCTCCCCCCCCCCCCACCCCCCTGCCATTCCATCCCCTAGAAAATAACACAACTGATGCAAGTCTTTGTGAGCTGACAGCCATACATCATGTCTGCATGCAGTGAGTCCCTGTGTCATGCTCAGGGTGTCAGTGTCAGTGTCAGTGTCAGTGTCAGTGCCAGAACTCTTCCCCTTCCAATACTGTCAATCCCGGTGTCACAGTGTAACGCTCGTTTCCTTCAGGGGTAATAAATCACTTTCCTCATAAATCCCTCTACAGCTTTGGCATGTTTCTCTGTCTGTCTCTGTGTCTGTCTCTGTGTCTGTGTCTGTGTCTGTGTGTGTCTCTCTCTCTATCTGTGTGTCTGTGCATATATATATATATATATATATATATATATCTTAAACATATATATATATGTGTTATTTATATATATCAGATAGATAGATAGATAGATAGATAGAGAGAGAGAGAGAGAGAGAGAGAGAGAGAGAGAGAGAGAGAGAGAGAGAGAGAGAGAGAGAGAGAGATTGCTTCCTCGTTTGTTTTGCCCATGCCATCTCTTATCTATCTATCTATCTATCTATCTATCTATCTATCTATCTATCTATCTATCTATCTATCTATCTATCTATCTATCTATCTATCTATCTATCAATCAGAGAGAGGAAGTAAGAGAAATATGTATGTGCTGTATTTGTGTGTGTGGGTATGTGTGTGTGCGTGTGCATGTGTGTTTGTGTGTGTGTGTGCGCGTGTGTGTGAGGTGTGAAGAGGAGAAGGAGATGGAATAAAAAGAAACAAACCACAATCCACACACACACACGCACGCACGAATCACACAACATCACACACCACACCACGCACGCACACACCCAATCAACACAATACACACTCACACAATCAACACACATCACACACACATCACACACATCACACACACATACACACGCACGCACGCACATCACACACACATCACATCACACACACATCACACACACATCACACACATCACACACACATCACACACACAAACACACACACAATCACACACACACATACACACACATAAACACACACACATCACACACACACATCACACATAACACACACACACAACACACACGCACACACGCACATCACACATATCACACACACATCACACACGCATCACACACACACAAAAACACCACATCACACACACACACACACACACATCACCACACACACAAACAAACACAACACACACACACACACACACCACACACACACACACACACACACACACACACACACACACACACCACACAACACACACACACATACATACATACATACATACACACCCTTCTAGAAATACAATGAAGAAGATATGTGTGTGTGAGCGCGTGTGTTGGTTCGCGTGTGTGTGTGTGTGTGCGTGTGTATATATATTTATTTATATCTATATACATATACATGTGTGTGTGCGTGCGCGCGCGCGCGCGTGTGTGTGTGTATGTATGTGTGTGGTTGTTCTATCTTATTCCTCATCATTCTTTTTTTAAAATAATTTTGTTCGTCTTTTTCCTTCTTTTCTTTTTCTCTGAACTTCTCATAATGAGATACACATAGAGTCAGACATAGTCTGTGCTGTTGACTACTTAATTAACAGTGAATTGAAGAGGTGTTTGCGATGAAGTGACAATGTTACTGGTGTCTGTTTTGGGGGAAATGTGGACACTTAACAGTGAAGTGAAGAGGTGTTTGTAATGAAGTGACAATGTTACCGGTGTTTGTTTGTTTGTCCGTAGTGTTCGACGATGACTGTCAAAACAGCAGAGGAGGCATCTGCAGGAATTTGATTATAGTGGAGATGCCATGCCCACAGTACACCCCCACTCTCTCGGCCAAGAGGGCATAAGGACAGTCAGCGTTGGAGATGTTCTCCAAAGCCCAACTAGCCCTCTCGGATGCAGCACTTAAGGACTGTGCAAGTCAAGCCTCCTAGCCAGAGAGTCATAGTCGATCACTGAGGACTAAGCTGTAAAGTGGAATTCCATGAGTGGGAAAGAAAGCCACTGGTCATACAGCCTCTCACTTTGCTGTTACCCCCAGCATCAATGGTTTAATCAAGAACTGTGATAAAGCCCAGGCACTGAAGGCCGTCAAAAATAAACCCCACCAAACAGACTTGTTACCAAATTTCTGTTTGTGGGTCTTCAGAAATCTAGGGGGGATAGGGAGGAAGCAGGGTTGTGGAAGAATCCTACAGCAGTATTATTATTTGTGACGTTCCACCACGAAATGAGTTGCTGAGCACATTACCCACTTTTCCGCTAGGAGCCATTAAAGGCAGGTGGGGGTCAAGTTTACGATTTTCAGATTTTGATTAATCATTAAACTAAAGCCACTATTCTACCTTGTAGTGAAATATCAAGGCATAATTCTGTTTCCTTTTGTCTTTAAACGTGCTTTGAAAAATAGTGAAGCCCTCATTCTGACCACTTATTAAGATGCTAAAATTGTCAATTTCTCATTTTGACATTTCCTGCAGTCTATCATTTCAATTTGTAATAACTTTTGATAGAATTCTTCGATTTTCCGTCTGTTTTTTTTGTATTGTATAGCCATTTCATATCAAATTAACAGCATAAAATTAAGTTAAAGTCTGTCCCGAGCCTAAGGCTCATCAGGCCGGTGCTTATCCCGGTTTCTGTGGCGTTAAGCGACTGAGAGTCGTAGACTCCCCCCTGGATAGGACGACAGTCTATCGCAGGGTTAACCCGCAACACAAGGTTGGTACCCCATTTACACCTGGGTGGGGTGAGAAAATAGCCGTAAAGTGCCTTTTCCAAGGGCACAACGCCATGCCAATAACTAAAACTTGACCTCTCGTGCAATGCGACTCCTTATGTGGTGTGGCCTCACAAAATTTTAATGTCAACTGAGCTAGGAAGGAAGAGAGAAGTGTGACTGCGAGAAACTCCTCTGCTTTCTCCCTAAACTCCCTGCCTGACCAGCGGTTAGAACACGGTAGTGAATGCTTTAGGCCACGTCTCTGCGGAAAGTCCTACATGTCGGATAGCCTAGTGGTCAGAACATTGCGCTGACAATTTGACGACCCGGGTTTGGTTCCGGTCGAGGAGATTTTTCTCCTGGAGTTAACATCAGTGCTGACTCCACTCTCCCCACAAGTCCTTCGGATGAGACTGCAAACCGAGGCCCCGTGTGCGAACGCACGCAGAACATCTTGCGCACACGTTAAATCCTGTTCTGCTTTTCGTAAGAGTAGGCCGTCGTGTGCCGGTGGGAACAGATTACACTGACAAAACTGCATACACACGGGGACTGGATGTAAAAAAGCACAAGAGTGCGTATTCCATTATCCTCGATATAAAAGAATAAATCAAATCAAATCAAACCATCACTGTCTAGGGTAGAGATGCATGCTGAGCATGTTTATCCTTCTGTAACGCACCTGAATGCTGGCAGGAGTATGACATCTTTATCATGCAATTCGAATCTAAGGCATTTCTCGACAGAGCGCAACGCCCCACACCAAACCTTTGAAAGAGTTATATCCAGTTGTTAAAAAAAAAGGTAAAGGTGTCCCATAACTATAACCTGTGTGGTCGTAGGGGAGCGAGACATCAAAGACCTCAGCTTCTCTAGGGGCCAGTATATTGAGGGCGGCGCCCATCTCCTCTCCCTCGCTGCTTTACCTTCCCTGACCCTAAAGAGGGCAGGTACCCATTGACCCATTGATAGCCCTGATATGGCCTATGTGGTCGGCGGGCTATAAGCATCATAGTTGGATTGGATTGGAGCTGGGGGAACTGGGGGAACTGTACTGAAGCCAAGGCGCGCAAACGGTCACCCATCCAACTGGTAACCACGCTCGACGCTGCTTAACTTGACCGGGGGAAAGCCAGCGGTTTGACCACTGAGCTATGCCGTCCCCAGTTGTTGCAAGGAGTTAATTCAGATTCTGGTTTTATACGAGATGTGTATCTATTTCTTTAGTATTTCATTTATTGTTTTATCTTTTTTTTCCAGAGGACAATGAAATAAACACTTATGTATTTTAGGGTGGTTTTTTTTTTTTTTTTTTTTTTTTTTTTTTTTTTTTTTTTTTACATCTAGCTCCTTTGGTCGACCCAACCAGACCCGGCGCAGAAGCATTGAAGCAGAGACGAAGGCAGCCGGAATGACGTGGGCCGAGCTGAAGAGGATCTCCCAGAACCGAGTCCGTTGGAGGAGTGTTGTTGCAGCCCTTTCTTCCCCAGGGAATTCACAGGCATAAGTCAAGTAAGTCAGTCCTGATGTTTGCAGTTTTGCAGATTTTGTTATCGACTCCCACAGGCACACATGGCCTACTCTCCCAACGGGCGAAGCAGGTTTTAGCATGTGTCTGTATGTTATGTGTATGATCACTCATGGGATCTTGATGTATAGTCTCATTGTTGGTACACACACACATACACACATGCGCGCGCGCGCGCGCACACACACACACACACACACACACACAAACACACAACACTCATACACACGCACGAACGCACGAACGCACGCACGCACGCACACACGCAAGCCACACCCCCTCCCTCAATCTCCCCCCCCCGTATATACACATCCCATTTGAATTGACATGTAGAATGACAGGTAAAACATCCGCCTCTTATATAATATCATATAAAACCATACTCAGTATTGTTTGTGGCTAGTTTAAATACGGTTTATTTATTCGTTAAGCTTGGAACAAAAGCAACAGAACATGATGAGGATAATAAGCACAGGGAACAGGGGCACGGGATAGCCTAGTGGTCAGAACATTGCGCTGGCAATTTGACGACCCGAGTTCGATTCCCGGTCGAGAGGATTTTTCCTCTGGAGTTAACATCAGTGCTGACTCCACTCTCCCCACAAGTCCTTCAGATGAGACTTTAAACCGAGGTCCCGTGTGCGAACGCACGCAGAACATCTTGCGCACACGTTAAATCCTGTTCCGCTTTTTGTAAGAGTAGGCCATTGTGTGCTGGTGGGAACAGATGACAAGAATAGCAACTTCATACACATGGGGACTGGATGTAAAAAAGCATATGAGTGCTTATCCCCATTATCCTCGATATAAAAGAATAATAATAAAAAAAGAAAAAAAAGAAAAGTTAATAAGTTTGGATGTCCAGTGGTGGGAGATACAAAAGGGAAAAGGTTAATGATCTTTATCTATCACGGGGAAATTGTGAAGCTCTCGCCTCAACCAACCAACCATCCTGGAGTAGCTTGCATGCTCGCTTATATAAAAAAACCTCTTAGCGTCCTATAGTGAAGTGACACAATCAACTTCCTGGTCATGGAAGGATTTGGCCAAAATGAGCTGAAATGGGTGGGTGTATTTAAAATGTAATATCTCTCATACTATAAATCAGAACCGCACTTGCACTTGTCTTTCCTCACTACTTTTTCCTCAATAATAAATCAGCACCGCATGAAATTTGAGAACAGTGTTAGCAAATGTTTGTTATGTATGTTGCATTATTTTTCGTTCGTGTTTGTTTTGTTTGTTGCTTGTTTTTTCCGCAATTATTATTATACAATTTATAGTGAACAACATAATTTAACACGATTGTGCGAGTGCTGTTTCCATGTATGAAAACACTGCAATACTAAAACACAAACATTTTCCTAAGGTGTCTAGTGTGCATAGACAGAGAGAAAAGGTTTCCTCTAGCCATACTCAGCTTGAAAAGTATGGCTTGATGATACCTCACTTTCCAGTGGTTCAGGACACTAAGAGACAAATTATTGGCGCTGTACTTTGCTGCTGCCCTTCAACAAGAGACAGACTGCTGTAGCTGAGTGGCCGCGCAGAGGGCGGGGCCTGTGTGTGTGTGTGTGTGTGTGTGTGTGTGTGTGTGGTGTGTGTGTGTGTGTGTGTGTGTGTGTACACGGGATACAGCAGGACTGTTGTGACACCTTGTAGCAGCTGCAATCTCCTGGTATAACGAAGCTATTTTTTTTGTGAGATCAGATTTTCAGAATTTCCTGTCATCAACTACGATGTAATTAGAATCACCTGTGTAGCCTCAGGAAATACTGAATAGGGAATCTTTGTTTTCCTACTTCTATATTGTGATGGACATGAATGACTGAGCATGCATCTCTCTCTCTCTCTCTCTCTCTCTCTCTCTCTCTCTCTCTCTCTCTCTCTCTCTCTCTCTCTCTCTCTCTCTCTCTCTCTCTCTCTCTCTGCCTGCAGATACGGAGCGGAGAGGAGTACAGGCAGTAGAGATGAGATGCTTCTGGAGACTTCTTGGCATCTCCTACAGAGACCACATAAGCAACGAAGTGCGTAACAGAATCCAGCAAACCATTGGTCCCTACGAAAATCTTCTATCAATCGTAAAGAAGCGTAAACTTAAATGGTACGGGCATGTCATAAGATCGAAAGGACTTGCAAAAACAATACTGCAAGGTACTGTCCAAGGAGGAAGAAAAATAGGCAGACCAAGGAAGAGATGGGAGGACAACGTCAGCGAATGGACAGGCCTAGAACTCAACCAAATTTTGAGAAAGGCAGAGCAGAGAGAGGAATGGAGGGAACTGGTTGTGAAGTCTTCGGGGGTGCCCCCACTGTCACCAGACTAAGGGATAGATAAATAGAGAGATAGAGAGATAGAAAATAACCCACAGCAATAAGAGAGTTGTTCCTGGCGAATTTTTTTAAAGAAAAATGCCACTCTGATAGGGAAACAAATACAGTTGCAGACAGGAAAAAGAAAAACAAAATGGGTAGGTGCTGCACTTGTGGCGACGCACTCTCCCCTGGGAGAGAAGCCTGAATTTCACGCAAAGAAATCTGCTGTGACATTTAAAATTTTTTAAAAATTAATTTTATACCACTTTATGTGACAGCAAATTTCTCTGCGTGAAATTCGGGCTGCTCTCCCCGGGGAGAGCGCGTCGCCACAAGTGCAGCGTCTACCCATTATTTTATGCTGGTGTTTTTTTAATATAATTTTGTCATTCGCTCCTACCGGCACACGATGGCCTGCTCTTCCGAAAGGCGGAACGGGGTTTTAACGTGTGGGCAAGGTGTTCTGCGTAAGTTCGCACACGGGGCCTCGGTTTATAGTCTCATCCGAATGACATAAAATGGTAATAAATAAATACATAAATAATAAAATAAATGTCTGTACCCCTTCACTGCTTCCCCATCAGTGCAGGACAGGTGCCCGGGTTATGCAGGTAGCGTAGCAAAGCGGGAGTGTCAGGGTGACAGTTTCCATGGGAACAGATGCTGAGTTCTAGGATGCCCCAGCCTCTGTAACCTGGATGGGGACTGTCACGGTACATACATACATACATACATACATACATACATACATACATACATACATACATACATACATACATACATACATACATACACACTTTTCTTCTGTGGCTCCTTTGATTTGATTTGATTTGATTTATATATTCTTTTATATCGAGGATAATGGAATAAACACTCTTCTGCTTTTTTACATCCATTCCCCGTGTGTATGCAGTTTTGTCAATGTCATCTGTTCCCACTGGCACACGATGGCCTACTCTTACGAAAAGCGGAACAGGATTTAACCTGTGCGCAAGATGTTCTGCGTGCGTTTGCACACGGGGCCTCGGTTTAAAGTCTCATTCGAAAGACTTTTGGGGAGAGCGGAGTCAGCACTGATGTTAACTCCAGGAGAAAAATCTCCTCTACCGGACTCGAACCCGGGTCTTCAAATTGCCAGCGCAATGTTCTGACCACTAGGCTATCCGTCTTCTGACTAGGCATGCAGGGAAGTTGGAAATATTAGCAATAATACATGCAACCCACTTTTTTATCATCAAAGCAGGGGTGTCTGACATTAGCAGTGGATTATAATGCTGCATTCTTTTGAGTAGGTGACATCCAAGAAGACGATGATAAATAATACATTCATGGTGATGAGAACGATGATGATGATGATGGAGATGATGATGATGATGATGATGATGATGATGATGATGAAGATGATGGTGGTGATGATGATGATGACGATGACGTTACTTATGTTGCAGGTCAAAGTCATTGGGGGTGCTGGCAGTTCCAGACGGAGAAAGAGTCTGGTGCACATCACTCCAGTGCGAAAGCAGCCTCCCCTTCCATGAACAGAAGACGATCATCAAATCTATGGCCCCGACCTAGAGTAGAAGAAAAGGATGACTACTACCACCGCCTCAAAAGAGAAGTTCAGTTCAGTTCAGTCCCATGTCCCAAAGGACGTAGGGGGGACATGAGAGAAGACGCAACGGAGATCTTTTTCCATGCTTCACGATCCTGTGTGGCTAGTAGGAGGCGTCGCAGGGGTTGGGCAGTCCAGTCTTTGATGTTGTCAACCCATGATTTCTTTTGGCGGCCTCTTCTTCTCTTGCCCTCGACTGTTCCTTGCAAGATGGTTTTTGCTAGGGTGTTGTGTCTTGTGGTGTGACCAAACCACATCAGCTTTCTCCTCTTTATGGTGGAGAGCAAAGGCTCTTGGGGGCCCACACGCTTTTTGATTTCTTCTTTCACATAGTTATTGGTCTTGTGTTCTTTGTATGATATTTTGAGGAGTCTTCTGTGGCACTTGTTCTCGAATGCTTGGATTCTCCTCTCTAACTCTGCTGTCAGAGTCCATGATTCACAGCCATATAGGAGGATAGATATCACGAGGGATTTGTAGAGGTGGTATTTGGTGCAGAAGCTGATGTTGTTGCTTCTGATGATCCTCTCGAGTCTGACTAGAGCAGATGTTGCTGTTGCAATGCGAGCTTTCACTTCATTGTTTGATGTGCCATCTTTTGTTAGGATGGAGCCTAAGTATTTGAATTGGCTCACCTCTTCCAATATTTCTCCATTCATCTTTATTTCCGTGCTGTCATTACTCGCGCTGTTGACCATGATCTTCGATTTCTCTGTACTGACCTCCATGCCGTATGCGCTCGCTCGATCTGTTAGACTGTCTGTGAGGATTTGCAGTTCTTGTTTGCTGCTGCCCATGAGGTCAATGTCATCTGCAAATCTGAGGTTGCAAAGGGGTCTTCCACCAATGGAGATGGAAGTGTGGTGGTTTTGCAGTGTCTCTGTCATGATGTTTTCGAGGAAGAGGTTGAAGAGTACAGGTGAGAGAAGGCAGCCCTGGCGGACTCCAACCGTGGTCTCGAAGAACCCGCCCACGTGATTGTTCATGAAAACTGCACTTCTTGCATTCTCATACAGAGCCTTGATGACTTCAATTAGGCAGTTGTCAATGTTGAAGTGCCTGAGTACTTGCCAGAGGCCGTCATGCCATACCCTGTCAAAGGCCTTTTTGAAGTCTATAAAATTGTGGTACAAGTCTTTTTGGTGTTGGAGATGCTTCTCTATCAGAATTCTCAGGTTGAAAATTTGTTCCATTGTGCTGCGTTTTGGTCTAAAGCCCGCTTGTTCTTCTGCCAGGAGTTTTTCTGCTTGGTTTTTCAGTCTGTTGAGGACTACCTGCAGCATGATCTTGCTAGGATGGCTTATGAGACTGATGGTTCTGTAGTTCTGACATTGCTTGAGGTTTCCTTTCTTTGGCAGGGGTATTACAAGAGACTGTGTCCATTCTTTTGGCCATTCTTTGGTGTCGTGGATCTTCTGACAAAGATCTGTGAATCGCTTTGCTGTTTCATTCCCTCCATTTTTTATGAGTTCAGCTGGGATGTTATCGATTCCAGGGGACTTCCCCTTCTTCAATTGTTTGATAGCTGTGTCTACTTCACACCTTAGTATTGGTGGGTCTTTATCTTGGTGTTCAGGGGGTTTGTTGGAAACTATGTTGGTATCTGGGCATAGTGGGTAGTTATACAATCCCTCACAGTATTCTGTCCAGCGTTGGAGGATGGCATTGTTTTCCATTAAAAGATTTCCTTCTTTGTCTTCAATAACAGAGGCTTTAGGCTGTGTGGTTTTAGTTAGTGCTTTCAAAGTGTCGTAAGCTGTTTTGCTGTTTCCCTTGGCCATTCCAGCTTCGATGTTGTTGCATTGTTCTTCTATCCACGCTTCTTTGGCTTCTCTCATCTTTTTCCTCACTTCTCTGTGGCTATCCATGTACTTGTTGTTGGCTTCTTGACTTGTGAACTTTTGCTTCTTAAGTTCTCTTCTTTTGTCGCAGAGGTCAAGAACCTCATTTGTCACCCAGGGTTGTTTCTTTGTTCTGCTTCTGCCTAATGTTTCTTCTGCTGCTGTCATTAGCACTTCTTTGATGTTGTTGGCTAGTGTGTTCACATCATTGTCGATGGCTGTGAGTGCGGCGAACTTTCCTCCAATGTTGGCTTGGAAGATCTCAACCACTGTTGGGTCTTTGAGTTTTTCCAGGTCGAATCTTATGCGTGGGCTTTTGGGCTGTTGTTTTGCTTTCAGTTTCAGCCTGATGGTGGTAAGTACAAGGTCGTGGTCACTGCCAATGTCAGCTCCTGGGAATGTTCTTGTGTTTGCCTTGTTTATGCTGGATTTGAATCTTTGGGGTGACAGAATGTAATCAATTTGATTATGAATCAGACCATTTGGTGAGTGCCAGGTTGATGTTCTAGATGGCTTGTGAGGGTGGAGTGTGTTAGCCAGAGTTAGTTTGTGCTTCTTTGCGAATTCCAGCAGCCGCTGTCCTCTGTCATTTGTTTCTCCCAGTCCAAAGCGTCCTGTGGTTCCTGCCCAGGTGTCATAGGCATCAGGTCCCACCTTAGCATTCCAATCGCCTTCCACAATAAGGATGTCTTTTTTGGGCGTTTTGGAGATGACGTTTTCAAGTTCTTCATAGAATTCTTCTATCTGGTCATCATCGTAGTCAGATGTTGGAGCATACACTTGGATGATGGTGAGATTCTGGGGTTTTGCAGAGACTCTGATTGAGATGAGTCTGCTGGATATTGGTGTGCAGTTGATGATGCTTGACACAATCTCTTTCCTGACAATGAAGCCTACTCCGTGTTGGTGTAGTTTCTCATCTCCACTGTACCATATCTTGTGGCCGTCTTGCGTGGTTGTTTCTCCGAAGCCAATCCATCTGACTTCCGCAAGCCCTAGGATGTCCCATTTATACCTCTGTAATTCATGTGTGAGTTCCTGTACTCTTCCTGTTTGGTACAGAGTCCTAACATTCCATGTACCAATGGTTACCCCTTTAGCTGGAAGCTTTAAAGTTCGTTCTGCTCCAGTGGCACACTTGTCACTCCCACCCTGGAGGCTTGCAGTGGGTAGTGCGGTCGTTGTTGATCCGGGCCTCGACCGATCCGGCATGTGTTTCTGTTTTGTTTTTCTCATCATGTCCTTGCAGTGGGCTTGAGGAAGCTTGGTGGCGCCCATCTCCTCTCCAAGACTCCTACTGGTGATTAAGAATGCACCAGCCCCTCACAACGTTTCGCCCGCCAGTAGAAGCGGTTACCGGGGTGTGGGTGGGTTAAGGACCCGGACCCAGAAGTGAGAGTTGAGTGCCAAGTGAGGACCAGTGCTCCCGTCCATCCCGAGGGATGCTACTGCCAGGTTTACAAAGGTACCACCTCTCCTTAAGCACCCCATACACGCCCCAAAGAGAAGAACAAGTCACAATTCTAAGACTCCGCACTGGGCACACAACAGGCTAAACCACCATCTTTCCACAAAGCTGAAACTTGCTCCTTCTCCCCTGTGTGCCTGTGGTAAAGAAAACCAGACAGGCGAGCACATCCTTCAGAGGTGTACGCTATTCAGCGACCTGAGGAAGAAAGTTTGTGTGGCTAACGACGGAGATAAATAACCCTACAGACCAAGCTGTACGGCCCACGAGAGGAGCTGGAAAGAAATGTATGCCATTATTTTTCCCCGACACATCTGACAGTGTAAAGCGAACGAGAGAAGATGAAGACGAAGAAGAAGAAGAAGACTCCAGTTACTGCTGCTGACTGACAGTTTACACTGACACATTTTACACTGACACATTTTACACTGACACATTTTACACTGACACAATAGTTCACACTGACAACAGTTTACACTCACACAGTTTACACTGACACAGTAGTAGTTTACACTGACACAGTAGTAGTTTACACTGACACAGTAGTAGTTTACACTGACACAGTTTACACCCCGTCACGTGACACCACACAGTTTACACCCCGTCACGTGACTCAAGTTACAGCCCCCTCCCTCACTTGACACCCCAGTTTACACCCCCATCACGTGACACCACAGTTTACACCCAGTGAAGTTTACACCCCTGCCACTTGACCCAATTTTACAGCCTATCTTTATTGACACAGTTTACAGTCTGTCACTTGACACATTTTACAGCCAGTCACTTGTGTATACACACACACACACACACACACACACACACACACACACACACACACACACACACACACACATATCCAACACAATGTAGAACTTCGTTTGAAAATCGGCACCAGAAACCGGACAATAAACTGCGAACACCACCGCTAAACATCACATCAGGAAACATCTGAACAAGTCAGCGAGTTCAAATACCTTGGAAATTTCACAGAAGATGGAGTCTCAACAGAGAGATCCAGACAAGAATCCAAAGGCCAAAAGCGCAGCTATCAGCTTGCCACTATACTATTAGACACCCAATATCCCCATCGGACCAAAGCCCAAACTCATCGTCCATATTTAGACCAAACCTGACCTTACCAGAGGCAGACGTGGACCCTTACCAAAAGTCTGGAAGTAAAGATCACCACCTGCTAGATGCGAGTTAAGGAGAGCCGTCAATAAAACCAGACGTGACCATAATTATCAAGAACACTTGACCACACGCATATATATATATATATATAATATATATATATATATATATATTTTATATATATATAACATACACACACCCATGCACCCCACATTTTGTTTAATATTACTATTTGTGAAAAGACGAAAATTGAAGACCACACACATACACACACACACACGCGCGCGCGTGCACACACACACACACACACACACACACACACACACACACACACACCACACACACACACACACACACACACACACGCGCGCGCGCGGGATAGCCTAATGGTTAGAACATTGCGCTCGCAATTTGAAGATCCGGGTTCGATTCCCGTTCGAGGAGATTTTTCTCCTGGAGTTAACATCAGTGCTGACTCCACACTCCCCTAAAGTCCTGAACGCACGCAGAACATCTTGCGCACACGTTAAATTCTGTTGTGCCGGTAGGAGCGGATGACAAAATTATTTTAAAAAAACAAACAAACCAGCATGCACACAGGTGTCATGTTTAGTGTCACAATATATTATGATGTTTGAAGTTGTTTGTTTTTTTTAGAAGTGAAGAAAGTGTTTTGTTATTAGAATTGATCAGGCTCAGGTTGTTGCCCGTGTTTTTGTTGTTGGGTGAAGGGGGTGCCTGAGCACGATGTTTGTAACGGTTGGGTCATTTTGGGGCCGTTTTCCTTTTCTTGTATATGTTTTATCAGTGATGTTTGTTGTGTGCGTGGATCCTGTGTTTGTAATGCAAGTTCTTGATGTGAGTGATATATCTTAAGACAGAATTTTGATCAGAGGAGAGAGTTTTGTCGAGCGGAGAGTCGGATGGGTACAAGCTCCTCGGAGGAGGAGTGGGGTAGCTGTCTCGTTTAATGGCTTTAGTTGTCTTGGATGTTTCGTTGAGGTTTTGTTGGTCGATGTTAATTTGAGCTGTGGGCTTTGTACCACTTCTCGGAGGAGGAGTTGACAGCGTTTTTTTTTGGGTTTTTTTTTTTTTTTTTTTGGGGGGGGGGGGGGGTTCTGTTATTGGAATTGAAGTATTGAAGTATTGACGGTGGTTATTTTGCCGGTGTGTGGCAAGATGCTGGTTGTGTGTGGGTGCAGTGACGGTTTGGAGGATTGGGTCGTAGTATTTGTGAATTGCTGGGTGTGATTTTTTTTTTTTGACTTTGAGAATTTTTCACCTGTGTTTATGTACCAGAGGACTCGAAGACATTTTGTTTCTCCCCACCTGTGTTTTATGTGCAAGAGGACTTTATTTACCAGTGCCTGCTGTGCCAGAAGTCTTGGAAATATTCGTTACCTGTGACTGAGTTTTTTCTCCCTTGTGGAAAGGATTATTCCCGTGGATCCCCGTGCGTTGAATTATTCAAAAGGACTCGTAAATGTGTGGTGTTTCTGGACTTCGAAAGAGGGGGGGGGGGGGGGGGAGTTAGTTTTCTGTTAGTGCCAGACAGCTGGTAGGGACAGCTGTGTTATAAGGTGAGAGTGGGAGACGTGTTTTTTTTGTGATACACAAGATACATGAACTGGACACGTTGTTTTGATTGGTGTTGAGTTTGATTTGGATTATCATATAGCTGTGTGTTTATGTCATTGTTAATAATTGTGAGCCATTAACATTGATATATTGACTTAGTATTGTCGTGAGGAGATTGAAGAGGTGAGGTTGGGTTTGGCTCTGGTCGTGAAGCTGGTGATGTTGTAGTGTTTGCGTGTTGTGGTGTTGAACTGGTGGAAAGGTTGAGCGAGTTGAGTTTGTTTTGGTTTAGTAAATGGTTGGATGTTTTGTAAATAAATGTTTGAAATATTCATTGGTGTCTGTTTTGTGTCGTCTGAATTAGAGGTGTGATAGGTGGGAAGGGGGGTTTCAACGTGACATCCCAATAGGGGGTGACATTTAGACACCATCCCTGAGGGGGAAAAAATAATGGGTAGGTGCTGCACTTGTGGCGACGCGCTCTCTCTCCGGGGAGAGCAGCCTGAATTTGTTACGCAGAGAAATCTGCTGTGACATAAAGTGGAATAAATAAATAAAATGAACAATGCACAAATCACCACTATGTAGAAGAACAAAGGTGACTGCAATGATTACTTTCGCATCTCTCTACTCAGCAGTGTGGACAAGGTTTTTGCTATGGTTGTGTTAGCACATGTGTGGGAGGAGTGGGGGAGGGGGTGGTGTGTGTGTTTTGTGTGTGTGTGTGTGTGTGTGTGTGTGTGTGTGTGTGTGTGCGAGTGCGTGCGTACATGCTTATAATGATAGTGGTTGTATGTCTTTTCTTGTCAATGGTTTTAATAAAATTGTATCCATACATTGGTGTGGTGTGGTGTGGTGTGGTGTGGTGTGTGTGTGTGTGTGTGTGTGTGTGTGTGTGTGTGTGTGTGTGTGTGTGTGTCTGTCTGTCTGTCTTTTGTCTGTCTGTCTGTCTGTTGTTGTGTGTGTGTGTGTGTGTGTGTGTGTGTGTGTGTGTGCGCGTGCGAGTATCGTGTGTGTGTGGTCGGAGTGTGCGGTGGTTCGTACCCCGTTTGGGCCCCCAACTTTTCCCCTATCCATTAGATCCTGAGTGGTGGTCTGGGCGCTAGTCTTTGAGATGAGACGATAAACTGAGGCCGACGTCCCGTGTCTTACACATCACTATTTAGCACAGGCAAAAGAACCCATGGCAACAAGGGGGTTAAAGACCCTGGCAAAATTCTGTACAAAAAAGCCACTCTGATAGGGAAACAAAATACAGTTGCACACAGGAAAAAGAAAAACAAAATGGGTGGGCGCTGCACTTGCGGCGACGCGCTCTCCCCGGGGAGAGCAGCCCGAATTTCGTGCAGAGAAATCTGCTGTGACAGAAAGTGGTACAAAATACAAAAAAATACTCAACTTTCCCACACCAACCATATGTATTGTGGCCCAAGGCCGATGTACATTAAATTTCAGAGTTCTGTGCTCTCGCTCTCTTCTCTCTCTCTCTCTCTCTCTCTCTCTCTCTCTCCTCTCTCTCTCTCTCTCTCTCTCTCTCTCTCTCTCTCTCTCTCTCTCTCTCTCTCTCTCTCTCTCTCACAGACACAAACAAACGACAAAAGTCATTCGGATGAGAATATAAATCGAGGCCCCGTGTGCGAACGCACGCAGAACATCTGGCACATACGTTAAAACCCCGTTCCGCCTTTCGGAAGAGCAGGCCATAGTGTGCCGGTAGGAGCGGATGACAAAATTAAAAAAAAAAAAAACCAGCATGCAAACAGGTGTCGTGTTTAGACACGATTCCTTAAGAAAAAAATAATGGGTTGGCGCTGCAGATGTGGCGACGCGCTCTCCCCGGGGAGAGCAGCCCGAATTTCACGCAGAGAAATCTGCTGTGACATAAAGTGTTTTTAAAAAAAAATCCCATATACGCGCACACATGCGTGCGCGCGTGCTCACAGCATCATGTAACATTCACCACAAAATTTTGCACAAAGTCAAAGTAAGGAGCACATGTTTCCAATACTCACATTAATATTTCAGCATCCGACGTTTTGTACATCCATTTTCTGAGCTGTCTCGCATAACTGTCTTTGAAAGTAATGATAATCGTAATAATAAAAATAACCCTCTGAAGTTTTCTCCAACACGGGCAAAATTACGATCAACAAAATGTGAACATGAAACAACTACAATAATTATAACAACACAAAACCTAATTGACTATGGAACAAACATTTAGCCAAAAAGAAAAAAAAAAAAAAAAAAAAAAAAAAAAAATATATATATATATATATGAACCCATCAGTCTCTGCAGACTATGGAGTTGCGCTCTAGTCTTTAGAGCGCAAAGCCTGGGCTTTTACCCATGCAGCAGACCTCCCTCTCCACGCCACTGGAATGATCCATTGGAAAGGCAATGACCGATACGAATGGTTCCAATACCGCCGCAGGAGCCACCAGAACGTTGCCATATAAAGCCCCGAGCCGCCCTGGGACTCCAACTCCCCGATTTTTCCTTAGGGATGGTGTCTCTAAACACGACACCTGTGTGCATGCTGGTTTCTTTTTTTTTTTTAATTTTGTCATCCGCTCCTACCGGCACACGATGGCCTGCTCTTCCAAAAGGCGGAACAGGGTTTTTATATTCTAGTATCCTCGATATAAAAGAATAAATAAATATAAAAGAATAAATGAAGAAAGAAATAAAAGCACTACACACATACAGACACACACACACAAACTACACACGCCGCTTTTCGTAAGAGTAGGCCATCGTATGCCGGTGGGAACAAATGACATTTACAAAACTGCATACACACACGGGGACTGGATGTAAAAAAGCACATGAGTGCTTATTCCATTATCCTCGATATACAAGAATCAATCAAATCAAATCAAATCAAACACACACACACACAAACACACACACGCGCGCGCGCGTGTGTGAACGCACGCAGAACATCTTGCGCACACGTTAAATCCTGTTCCGTTTTTCGTAAGAGTAGGCCATCGTGTGCCGGTGGGAACAGATGACATGTACAAAACTGCATACACACGGGGACTGGATGTAAAAAAGCATATGATTGCTCATTCCATTATCCTCGATATAAAAGAATAAATAAAATAAACACAGACACACAGACACAGACAGACAGACAGACAGACACAGCGTAAAGAGTAGCATAACGATGTGTGTGTGTGTGTGCGTGCGTGCGTGCGTGCGTGCGTGTGTGTGTGTGTGTGTGTGTGTTGTGTGTGTTGCGCGCGCGCGCGTGCGCGCGTGTGTGTATGTGTGTGTTGTATACCTGTCTCCTCTGTCTAGTATTATCTCTGTCTGTCTGCCTGTCTGTTTGTGAGTCTGTCTACCTCTATCTGTCTCTCTCTGTCTCTGTACATGTGCGTCTGTCTGTCTCTCTCCCTGTCTGTCTGTCTGTCTGTCCGTTTTTCTGTCGGTCAGTGTGTTTGTCTTTGTCTCTCTCTCTCATTAAACCATTTCAGTGTTCAGTGTTCTGTCAGTGTTCAGAGTTCAGTGTTCAGTGTTCAGTGTTCAGTGTTCAGTGTTCAGTGTTCAGTGTTCTCTCTCTCTTCTCTCTCTCTCTCTCTCTCTCTCTCTCTTCTCTCTCTCTCTCTCTCTCTCTCTCTCTCTCTCTCTCTTCTCTCCTCTTCTCTCTCTCTCTCTCCACCACGCAGAACATCTTGCGCACACGTTAAATCCTGTTCCGCTTTTCGTAAGAGTAAGCCATCGTGTGCCGGTGGGAACAAATGACATTTACAAAAACTGCATGCACACGGGGACTGGATGTAAAAAAGCACAAGTTTTTTTGAAAACCTCCCAATACCTGACATCATTAAACAGATAAACATCTCTATTTTCATGCACAAGTTGAATTTTAACTTATAGTGAAGATATATAGGTTCAAAGTAAGTGTGTCAACTAAAATCTACACATTTCTGGACCAGTTTTATTTGTTTTCAAGCTCGTTTTATTAAAAGAACGAACCGCTCCTTTGCTAAAACAGGCCACAATGAGTCCTCTCGGAGTTGTCTTCCTTGAATGCAAATGGCTGCGGCCTTTGTTGTGCTGTATTTTCTCTTGGAGTTTTGTGAATTTTCTAACGTGTTTAGTGAGTTACAAGCCAAGTCGTACATTCTGACAAGACGAGGAGAGGACAACGACCCCGCAAGAGACAAGTTTCGAGGTAATTAATCCACGAAGCGACTTCGTTTTGATTTTGAAAGTGTGGTAGATAGACTGAGTGAAGAGAGGGAAAACTGACAGTGAAGCTCAGGACATTCAATGAACGGATCAGCCCAAAGTGCCCCGCCCACTCGAAGCGAAAGAAAACTTTTCAATTTGTTTGATTTGTTCGAAGATTCTTCAGAAGAAAGCAGCAGCAGCAGTGGTGAGAGGTGTGACAGTAGCAGTGATGAATCTGACAGTGAAACAGAAGCAGGTGCAGATACATTATTGGGTGAACAGGAATTTGGAGTGTACAGGTTGGTGGATGTGGAAATACTAAATCCGAACATTATGTCACAGCTCTCGTGTAAATTTTGTCACAGTGAAGTAAAACTATTTGAATTTGAGAGAAAAGGTCTTAGGAGTAAGTGTGCTTTTTTTTTTTTTTTTTTTTTTTGCCAGAATGAAAGATGTGATAGACAAACTGCATTCCGCAGTGACAAACTTGGTGATATTCTCCAAGGCATGACGATCAGCATGGGACAGTTTTCAGAAATATTCTTTGCTAGCAAGGATGTTGTGCGCATTGTTACCATGAATGGCATGATATCAACCAAGGAATAAAGGAAGAGGAGGCGGTTCAGAAGACTTGGCAGAGAGGAAGAGCAGCAGAGAGAGAAAGGATTTCCCTACCGGGCGGGAGGACATCGACTTGTGAGGTAGGATAAATGTGAAATGTAGGTGTATTGTTTTTGTCCCAAACCGCATATTTTTTATCGTTTGTACGTCATATCTTTTTCATTTTTAAAGTGAACGTCAAAATTCGCCTTCTGTTTCCATCTCTTATCTGTCCCTGCCTTCATAATCTGAAATCCCGTTCACCCTCCCAAAGTGTATAACCTTTATAAGTGTGTGCGCGCAGGCATATGTGTTTGTGTGTGTATGTGTGTGCGCGTGTGCGTTCAAATTCATTTAACGTCTTTTCACATGTTGTGATATTAGACCGGGGAGGGGGGGGGGGGGGGGGGGGTGAGGGGGGGGGGGAGAAAGAAGGGGGTGTATGAGTGTCAGGGGAAGAGGGAGTAGTTGGCAATGTATGGGATAAAGAATTTCAGGGGGTCAATACTTGCTAAGTAAATTAAAAAACAAAAAAAACAACCCTTTTTGTACTAACCTATTGAACTACAGTAAACAAAAACGGGAAATGCTGTTCTAACAATCTCTAACAAAATCAGTAATTCCAATGAAAAATATAACTAAATATCAGTTACTTAATTTCACATAAGAAAAAACAAAATACCCCTCCAGAAAAAGAACGGGAACACCCAACAACTGTGAAAAATCAGCTACAATCAGCAACTTTCTAGCCCTCACCCCCCAAAACCAAACAAAATAAACAACAATAGGAATACAAATACCGAGTACTGGACAAATACTGCCCCCCCCAAAAAAAAAATCACCCTTACAAACATAAAAAAATCCGATTAGAGCATCTTTAGAGTCCAAAGCAATCACAATAACAAACCAACTGGACTATGCATCAGCGATCTAAAAAAGTCATACATAATGTGACAGATTGTTAAAGATAGCTGATGGAGAAGATACCATCAAAACGGGAATGTGCCCTTTTAAGCTGCTGCATGTTAGTATATGATCTACTGTTATATTATTACCGAACATGTGCGCGTGCGCGCGCGCGTGTGTGTATGTGCGTGTGTGTGCACACATTCGAATTTGTTAAAATTATTGTTATTGATTGCTTGTGTCTTGTTAGGTCAAGTGCAAGAGTTTTGATTTGTTATTTGCAAGATATAGCGCTATATAAATTCCATGTATTTATTATTATTATTATTATTATTATTATTATTATTATTATTATTATTATTATTATTATTACTATACACGTCAACATTCAGTGTATCGTTTTTGTCCCAAAACGCCATATTTTTTAAGGTTTGTACACTACATCTTTTTCATTTTTAAAGTTAGGACCTTGAAATTTGGCATGAAGAGACCTTTTGATCATAGCTGGATTTCCGACGGATTTCAAGTCAGTCACATTAAAAAACAGAAGCTACCTCTTTCACTAAAGCCCAGGGGGTAAAATATGTATTATTTTTGCGAAATTTTATGCATACCGTGCATTCTTAAAATATATTACACACATGCTTCAAACTGGCACAGGTTCCAGAAAAACATAATTTGTGTAGGTAGGTAGGCCTCCGTCAGTCGGTGTCAACTATGGAATTCGCGCCAGAAGAAAGGTCATATTTTGTTCAGCGACAACGCCGGCTGTGGCTGGTCAGTCCAATGCGGGAGTGGCAGTCTCTGTCGCATCTGATGCAGATGTGGCCTGTTGAGGTGGCTGGAGTACATGCCTTCCGCTTGGCTCTCTTTTTGTTTGCTGTTGTGTGGATTTTTTCTTTACCACACTTCAGCTGTTTGTGGAGAACACTGCGCCATTTGCTGCGGTCAGCCGCTACCTCCTCCCAGTTCTCTAGGTTGATGTCCAGGGCTTTCATGTCACGCTTGCAGGCGTCTTTGTAGCGCAGTTGGGGGCGGCCAATGCTTCTCTTGCCGGAGGCAAGTTCACCATAGAGGAGATCTTTAGGAATGCGTCCATCCTCCATCCTTCGCACGTGACCGAGCCATCGGAGTCTGTGTTGTCTGAGGAGTGTGTACATGGTGGGAAGACCTGCAACCTCGAGGACCTGAGCGTTGGTAACCTTGTCACTCCAGTGGATGCCGAGGATGCGACAGAGAGAGCGCAGGTGGAAGCTGTTCAGTTTGTGCTCCTGTTTGGAGTATGTTGTCCATGTTTCACTGCCATAAAGGAGAATGCTGATGATGCAGGCATTGTACACTGCCATCTTGGTGGAAATTG
>CM060324.1:64028581-64053581 GCA_030674155.1 Stramonita haemastoma | reverse complement strand
TTTCAAAAGAACTCCGCACCTTGTTTGTAAGAAGACAGCAGGCCTTTAAACAACATCAAAACATCAAAGAGATCCAGAAAGAAATCAACAAGAGAATACAAGCAGACAAGAAGGAGTATTCTGCAAAAGTGGAGGCCCATTTCTGCCAGAACAGAACCAAACAGTTCTGGAAGGATGTACAAACAATGACTGGGTACAAAACGAAGAAGAGGGAGATTGTGACAGAGGATGCCCCCAAGCTGGCCAATGAACTGAACACATTTTTACACCAGATTCGACAAGAAGAACTTCCAGACAGAACAAGAAGCTATGGAGAGAGTAAAACAACAAACGGCACTTCCAGTGAACATTGATGTGAAGTACGTGAGGAACAAATTCAGGAAAGTCAACCCTAGGAGTGCATGTGGCCTGATTGTATCAGCGCCAAAACCATAAGAGAATGCAGCGACTCCCCTGCTCTTGTCTTTACCCACCTGTTTCAGCAGTCCCTTGACACCGGACACATCCCTCAGCTCTGGAAGACCTCAACAATTATTCCAGTACCAAAAAAACAGTCTCCTAAAGTTTTAAATGACTATAGGCCTGTAGCACTGACCTCAATTCCATTCAAGTGTGCCGAAAAAATCATCCTTCATCAGCTGAGGCTCCAGACTGCAGAGTATCAAGACCCCTCCAGTTTGCCTACTCTAAAGGCAGGGGCACAGATGATGCTCTCCTGACTCTGCTGCACAAGCTGTACGAACACTTAGATAGTCCAGGGACTTATGCCAGAATTCTTTTTAGTGATTTTTCGAGTGCTTTCAATACAATTCAACCTCATCTTTTAATACAGAAGCTGTTGAACATGAATGTCAACCCAACACTGATAGCATGGATTTTTAGCTTTTTAACAGAAAGACCACAGAAAGTGAAAATAGGACAAGCAATGTCAGACTGCCTGTTGACAAACACAGGAGCCCCCCAAGGGTGTGTCCTTTCTCCGGTCCTTTTTACCCTCTATACAGCTGACTGCCGTTTTACTACTGACAGTAATATTTTAATCAAGTTTGCTGATGACACGTCACTTACTGGGCTTCTGAAGAACAGTCAGACATCGTACAAATCCACGGTCAAAGCTTTAGTAGACTGGTGTGACAACAACTATGTGGAACTTAACATTTCAAAAACAGAAGAAATGATCATTGATTTTCGAAGGAAACATGACAAGCCAGCACCACTTACCATCAAGAACGAAGAAGTGCAGATAACAAGTGCTTACAAATATATTGGCACAATCATTGATGACAGGCTTAGTTGGACCGAAAATGTGAATGCCTGCTTCAAGAAAACAAACCAAAGAATGTTCTTCTTAAGAAAACTGGGAAGCTTTCAAATCAGCAACACTATTTTACTGAGATTTTACCAAGCTGCAGTGCAAAGCATTGCATTGTTTAATCAGATCTGCTATTTTAACAACACCAGAAAATCCGACAGCAACAAACTGGAGCGCATCACAAAGGCAGCAGCAAGGGTCATCAAGAAGGACATCACCCCAGCATCCAGTCTCTACGAGAAGAACTGCCTGAAGAAGATAACAAAGATTATGAAGGAGACACCCACCCCCTCCATCCTGTGCTGACCCAGTGTGTGTCCAAGCGAGAGGTCAGCAGTCGTCTTCTGTCCATAAGAAGCAGAACCAACCGCTTCAGGGACTCCTTCCTGCCCACAGCTGTCAGACTGTACTATAATAGTCAACACCAGTGACTGCAACACCTGTGAAGAACTGCACTCCCGCCTGCATTGAGAGAGAGAGAGTGTGTGTTTGTGTGTGTGTGTGGGAGGGGGGGTGAGTAGGTGGGTGCTGAGAGAGTGTGTGAGTGTGAGGGTGAATGAACATATGTATATATTCGTATAAAAAATAGGGGTGGTGGGTGGATGAATGAATGGACGACTGTATGTTAGGGTGGAGTGGCAGTGTGAGGTGTGAGGTGTGGCTGTGACAGAGGGGCGGGGAGGGTGGGGAGAGGGGAAGTATTTGGGGGTCGGTGCTGTAACCCACGTGCCCACGTTGTGCAGCTGTGTACAGGCAGGTCAGGTGTAGGGCCTCTGCCTCAAGAAGTGCGTCAGTGAATGGGGAGGAGGTGGGTGGGTAGAGCAAGAGGTTAGTGTGTGTGTGACTTCAGAGGGGAGATAAAGGTGTGTGGAGGGGGGGGGGAGGGGGTAGAGGGCGTGAGATAGAGGAGAAAAGGTGTGCGTGTGATTTCGTGTGTGTGATTTTGTGTGTGTGTGTGTGATTTTGTGTGTATGTGTGTGTGTGTGTGTGTGTGTGTGTGTGTGTGTGTGTGTGTGTGTGTGTGTGTGTGCGCGCATGAATGCAAGCAAGCAAACGCGCACATGGTTATGCCTATTGTTTGTACCATGTACCTGTGATGGCGGCTTGCTTGGTGGCGGGGTGTAACCAGGGGTTGGGTTTGCGGCTGAGGGAGGGAGGTGGGAGTGCACAGTGGCTGCTAGGCTGTGTCAGTGGACATCTGAATGTCGGACTCTACTTTGAGCAGAATGATAATTTTAAAGCCATATTTTTATCTCCTATTTTGATATAGCTCATCAGTCTCACCTTAATGTTCAACAGCCAATTTTATGTTGTTTGATTATTTTTAGCGTAGTTGATTCCATTGATGCAGTGTGTGTGCGCGCCGCGCGCGCGCGCGGCGGCGCGTGTGTGTGTGTGTGTGTGTGTGTGTGTGTGTGTGTGTGCGTGTTGATGTCTTTAACAAATGTTACCTTTTATCATGTGTATTCAAATTTATAGATGTCTTAACTATTAGTAGTGTTGAATATATTTTTTATTCCTTGTTAAACAAATATCTCTTACTAGAGGTGTATGTATGTGTGTGTGAGTGAGTGAGTGAGTGCTTGTGTGTGTTCGCGCACGCGTGCCTGGGAGTGTGTGTGTGTGTGTGTGTGTGTGTGTGTGTGTGTGTGTGTGTGTGTGTGTGTGTGTGTGTGTGTGTGTGTGTTTGTGTTTAACAAATGTTAACTTTTATCATGTGCATTCAAATTTATCGAAATTTATAGATGTTTAACTTAGTAGTGTGGAATGTTTTATTGGTTGTTAAACAGATTTCTTTTAGTAAAGGGGTGTGTGTGCGTGTGTGTGTGTGGTGTGTGTGTGTGTGTGTGTGTGTGTGTGTGTGTGTGTGTGTGTGTGTGTGTGTGTGTGTGCGTGTGTGTGTGCGTGCATGTGTGTGTGCGTGCATTGTGTGTGTATGTGTGTGTATAACAAATTTTACCTCTATTTTGTATGTTTAAATTATTTCTCGATTTCTTACTAGCTGTTTAGATAAGCTTTTAATCACTGCAAAACAAATTTCCTTTAACAGAGGACAATAAAGGTGTTGAATTGTTGAATTGTTGAATTGTTCTTTCAGTGCTCAGGAAGCAATTATCGTTGTTTGCCGTATGAATCAAATGCGTTGTGCTGCCGTTAAACGCCTGACAAGTCAGACCCAGCACATGGACGAGGAAGCCAAATTCCTTTTATCCTGATATGATTTGAAACCAAAGGGGATTCTCTGTCCTATCCCACACTTCTCTGTCATTGTTAACGTTGCCAGTTTCTCTGTTTTCGGTCTGAATGTGTACCTACACCTCTAAGAATAAATCAATAATCACCTTCACCCTCACCTGTCCCGTAGTCCCCGTGGACCGCGGGGGCACAACTAAAGATTTTGCAACCAGCTTCCTCCACTCCCCAGGTCCTCCGCCCTCCGTAGTAGATCGTTCAACTCAAGGCCTGTCCACTCTCTGATGTTGTCTTCCCATCGTTTCTCTGTCTGCCTCTTCGTCTCCCTCCCCCCTTACTGTTTCCTGTAAGACAGTCTTGGTCAGTCCAGATGATCGTGTGACTGCCCGTACCACTTTAGCTTGCGTTTGTATCATGATTAACATACAGAAACTCGGCCTATCGTCTGAACACAAAGATTAGCACCCAGACCCCTTTCAAGGCTTCGTGAGAGTAGAGAGAGAGTTTGACCTTGAAGGAGATTGGGCTTAATGAAGGAGGTCTCAGTCGCTTTCTCTCAAACTGCTCGTCATTATGAACAAAGTAGCCAGAGACCTTTTGGAAGAGAAGCGAGGAGTTTGGAAACAAAGCGGTCTGGCTGACCTTGGACTTTGAACGTGAGCTGGTGGTTTATAGGCGGGGGTGGCAGGAAAAGTGCTTGGGGGGGGGGGGGGGAAGAAAAAGGAAGTCTAACCCACAGAGAGAGACAGGCAGAAAGGCAGAGAGACAGAGAGAGAAACAGGCAGACTAGAACAACAGACACGCACACAAACACACACATACAGACAGACGCAGACACACAGATCACACACAGACTCTCTCTCTCTCTCTCTCTCTCTCTCTCTCTCTCTCTCTCTCTCTCTCTCTCTCTCTCTCTCTCTCTCTCTCTCTCTCTCTCTCTCCTCTCCCTCTCTCTCTCCCTCCCTCCCTCCCTCTCTCTCTCTCTCTCTGTATAAAAGGTATTGCATTGCACGGTATTGTAGTTATTGTATTGTATATTATCTGGTAGGGGTACAGGTAGAGTTTTTGTGTGTGTTTGGGTGAGGGGAAGGTCTGTTTTGTGTTCGTTAGAATTTCAAGAAATATACTTCAAGCGGGCGGGATAGCTCAGTGGTCAGAGCGCTCGCTTTCCCCCTGTCAAGTTAAGCAGCGTCGAGCGTGGTTACCAGTTGGATGGGTGACCTTTTGCGGATGAAAGAATAAAAAAAAAAACCCACCCCAGCTTCATTTACTATCAAAAAACCACACTCGCAGAAACCAGAATCCGCTCAACCCAACCATTAAAACACACAGATCCTTCAAAAGCTTTGTACCCAGTCACTGCAGGAAAAGTAGAGGTCAAAGGGGGATAACACAGCAGACGATGAGTTGACACTTCAACCTTGACCCTGCACTTTGTGGTTTTCATCATGGCGGGAGAAAAGTAGCCAGCCATTAACACTGATCAGACATTGTTGGAAGATGTCGGAGACTTTAAGTATAGGCCTACAGCTGTACTGGAATAAATCTGGAGATACATCTCTACCGAAGACTTAATCTTCTTACTGTGGAAATGCGGGGGGGGGGGGGGGGGGGGGGAGGGGAAAGGAATACATGTGGTAGTTTGTGTATTTTACCAAAGCAAACTGTGGGATACGGAGTCACCACGTTCACTTTCCAAGCTATTTGTCAGGATTTAAGGCAAGGGCAAATTCTTTCAATGCTTAAATACGACGAATACTACTATAGCTGTGTGGTTAAAACTGTTTGACTTCAATCTCCTGGGTCCATGAAGTCCTAGATTCGAACCTCGGCAGCATCTGGTGAATTAGGGGTGGGGATGTGTAGGATATCCCAGGTCAACTTTAAGTGCAGACCTGGCAGTGCCATAATTCTCTTCGTGTATGTATACACATGCAGAAGATCACATATGCATGGTCAAGGTCCCGTAATTCATGTCAGCGTTCGTTAAAGGTAAAGGTAAAGGTGTCCCATAACCTAGGCGGTCGTAGGGGAGCGAGGCATCAGAGACCTCAGCTTCTCTAGGGGCCAGCATATTGAGGGCAGTGGCGCCCATCTCCTCTCCCTAGCTGCTTTTTCTTCCCTGACCCTGAGGAGGGCAGGTACCCATTGACAGGGTTGAACTGGGGGAACTGCTGAAACCAAGGCGCGCAAACAGTCACCCATCCACCTAAAAAACCGCGTTTAATGCTACTTAACCTTGGCTTAGGGAAAGCGAGTGCTCTGACCACTGAGCTAGCTATTCTGTTTCCAAGGTCGTCAGAAAGAAGCTTGAAAACAAAGCAGCTGAAAAAAAGATGCTTCGACCTGAGTCTGTATTTTATTAGTTGACTTCCATTTAGCGATAGATAAAGAAGTGTTAAACAGCGCGGAGAAAGGAGGAGAGAGTGTACTGAGATGACTCCTGACACTGACCTTGGTGTTACACACGCACGCACGCACGCACCACACACACACAGGCGCGCGCGCACGCACGCACGCATACACGCACGCACGCAAGCATACACGCATGGGAAAAGGATAGCCTGGTGGTGATGCACTTGTGATCTGTTGACCCAGGTTCGAATCTCGTTAGAGAGGAATTTTCCTCTGGAGTTGACATCAGTGCCATCGCCACTCCCCTCAAATGTCCTTCGGATGAGATATGTAGAAGGAAGTGTGTGTGTGTGTGTGTGTGTGTGTGTGTGTGTGTGTGTGTGTGTGTGTGTGTGTGTGTGTGTGTGCGTGTGTGCTTGTGTGCGTGTGTGTGTTTATATCGTCAAGTCACACAACATACATATTGAGAATCATAGTCAACCACAATAAAATCCTCTAAGGCTTTTTAAGCACTTTATTTCAGAACACAAATCTATTGAAAGAAAGCATCAACACACTACAAAAATAACATAAATGGTATCAGATACGTCTCATGCAAATTAAAGCGTCTTTACCTCCCATCTTTGACCAAACCATGTTCAATGCAATAAGAATAGCAACAACATTTTGCTAATATTTCCTACCTTTGATCTAAACATTGTTCAGTCCTTAGCCATATATATTAAGCAGACGACAATACAGCAGGGCACTTGCATCAAGCGACAGCTTATCTTAAGCCCAAGTTTGATGCGCATTACACACTCATATTAACGCACAAGACACAGAAAGTTATAACAATCCATTGTTACAGCGGAATCTTTAAAAGGTAAAGGCAAAGGTTAATTTTATTCATAGCCTATGTGGTCGTAGGGGAGCGAGGCGTCAGAGACCTCAGCTTCTCTAAGCGGCGCCCTTCTCCTCTCCCTCGCTGCTTTATCTTCCCTGACCCTAAAGACAGCATGTGACCATTTTACAGCTGGGTGAACTGGGGGACTGTACTGAAGCCAAGGCGCGCAAACGGTCACCCATCCACTTGGTAACCACGCTCGATACTGCTTAACCTTAAGCTTGGGGAAAGCGAGTGCTCTGACCACTGAGCCATCCCGTCCCCGAATCTGTACTAAAAATGGTAAATACACAGCCACGAAGGATGAAAGCCAACAACACTACAACTTTTTGAACACGTTAAAAAAAATGGAAAAAGACCAGCAAAAAATGAAATCCCTTTAACAATCGCACTTTGACAATCCGCTCAACTGAAAAATTAATATTGATCCAACAAAACCCCACCACAGTACAACAGACCACCCTAGGAGTAATACGGGGAGAGAGGAGAGAGAGAGAGAGAGAGAGAGAGGAGAGAGAGGAGAGAGAGAGAGAGAGAGAGAGAGAGAGAGAGAGAGGAAGGAGGGAGGGAGGGAGAACTCGGAACTGAGAGAGACAGAGACAGAGAGACAGAGAGACAGAGAGAGACAGAGAGAGAGAGAGAACTCGGAACTGAGAGAGACAGAGAGAGACAGAGAGAGACAGACAATGACAATGACAAATAGTTTAATGTGTCAAGCTTTTCGGCTCATTCACATAGGGACTTTGGGGGAGAGGAGGAAAATCGAATATAACAGCAAACAAAATGAACAATCGAAATTCACATCAAGAGTCATCGCAAACGGGAACCGATTCGCGGTAGTGATAAATGTCATAACATCAGTGAGAACAAGACAGTATGAACGACACTGTCACCATTATCAAACACATCTGTCACTAGTTATCGATGGGGTAGAGATGTCTCATGTCTCGTGGATTTGCTGGAAGTCTGTTCTGTCTTTACAGTGCTGTCTTTGGGGCTGTCTTTTTCTCTCCTCTCTGCTCTGAGACTTTCAAGGAAACTGCCCATGTCGTCGTCTAGATGCTCCAGTCGTTCCAGTATTATCCTGCAGTCATCAGTTGACAGACCGGTAGACTGTGATGGTTCACGTACTGGTGCGCAATCGTCTTCACTTAACAGACTTTCTTCTTCTGTCTTTTCTTCCTCTGTCACATCTTCTGTGGCGTCTTCTGTGATCGTCATAACTGGCGTGGCTTGTTTGTCATTGCGAACATTATCACAACTGTCTGTCATCTCCCAAACGTCACTGTGTCCGTCACAATCGTCTGTCTCTTCCTCCAACGTCAGATCAATGCACGGACCTGACCCCGAAATAACTTTCGTGTCGCCAACCCGTGCAGTTGGAGACGGGTGGCCAGAGCGAGCAGCACGTGCAAACTGCCCTACACAGCGTGCAGTGTCAGTGGGCTTGCCAAAAGTGTCAACAGCAGTGGCATTTTCAGTATTGTAAAATAAACTGGGTGGCGTTGGTAGAAATAAGCCAGAAGGAGATGAAATGGAATTTACCTTCTTTTGTTTTAGAGTGGTCTTATGTGCTTCTGTCCTTCTCCTGTCCCTGGCCACTTGTGCCAGAGATTTTCTTTTGTACACGACACTGTCACTGTGTGTTGTTTGATGGTGAGGAGCAGAAGGCTGGCCGGTGGGTGACAAACGCAGCACTATCACTGTCTGGTCCTCTCTGCCGTCGATTTTAAATGAAGTAAGACACATTTCTTGCAGAAAAGTATTCAAGACACATTCTAAACGAGATGGCAGTCCTATTACGGGCATATTTAAGGCCTTTCTTGCAAAAAACACACAAATTATCCAGACACTGTTCAAATTCCTTCCTGCTGGTATCCAAGCAAGGGAAGCTACGGAGAGAGAGACAGAGAGACAGAGAGAGAGACAGAGAGAGAGAGAGAGAGAGAGAGAGAGAGAGAGAGAGAGAGAGAGAGAGAGAGAGGCGGAAAGGGTGATTACAAACAAAAGCCTGTGACTGGCTTTTAAACCTCATCCTGGCGATTATTCCCTCCCCCTTAACCCCCTCTCCCCTCTCCTCCTCCCCTCCCCTACCCTCCTCTCCCCTCCTCTCCCCTCCCGACCCCACCCCATCAGATCAAGGGAAAGATGATGAGAAGAAGTGAGAGAGATCAAGAATGGAGGAGGGAGGGGGGGGAAGAGGTGTAAGGGATGGAGGGAGAAAGGGGGTGGGTGGGTGTAGTGGAGGTAGGAGAATGGAGGAAATCAGTGTTGGTGAGGTGGAAGATGAAATAGGGGCTGTGCAGAAAATACTTGTGAATGAACTAATGACTGAAGGAAAGAACGTGAGCAAGAAAGGAGAAAAGAAAGAAGGAAAGAAAGATAGAAAAAGAAGAAAAAAGAAAGAACGAATAAACGAAAGAGTACATGATTTATTTACTTCAGAAACCTTTTTTTTCCCCTTCTTCAGTCCACTTCTCATCTTGTGTAATTCTCATCCAGTGTACTTCTTATCTAGTGCACTTCTCATCCAGTGTACTTCGCATCCTGCACTCTTCGCATTCAGTGTACTTCTCATCCAGTGTGCTTCTCATCCAGTGTATTTCTCATCCAGTGCAGTTCTCATCCAGTGTACTTCTCATTCAGTGTATAACTCATCCAGTGTAGTTCTCATCCAGTGTACTTCTCATTCAGTGTATTTCTCATCCAGTGCAGTTCTCATCCTATAATACTTTGGAAAGATCATGTTGTCTTAACATCATCATAAGCAGAATATTCAAAGAAAGAAAAAGAAACCCACACAAACAAGCCTTAACCTTAACCTTAATATCTCTCCGTGCCAGAAGGCACATAAGGCCTGGACATCATTTCTCCACTGGTTGCGATCCGTAGCTGCGCTGCGTGCTGCGCTCCAAGAGCTCCATCCTGCAGCATTCCGCTCCACCTCCACCATTCTTCGCCAGGTTGTCTTTGGGCGGCCTCTCTTCCTTCTTCCCTCTGGTGTCCATCCAGGGCCACAGCACAGTCATTCTTCTGATCTTTTCTCAGGACATGGCCAATCCAATTCCATCTCTTTCTTCTTATTCCTGCACTTATCTTCCCTGCCCCTGCCATCTGAAGGGTTGCCTTGTTAGGAAATGTGCTGTTGCCATCTAATCTTAAAAATCTTCTGGAGGCATTTGGTTTGAAAGGTGTCCAGTTTTTCTTCTTCTCCTTTTGTGAGCTTCCAGGTTTCACATCCATACAAAAGAACTGAGAGTACCAAGCTCTTGAAGAGGGAGGTTTTGGTTTTGCTGCTTCTGTCTCCAGCTTGCAAGGGAAAGAAAAAACAGATAACTTTATTTTCCATGGCCAGTATAGCCATTAGGTAAAGTGTTTTACACTGGCTCACTTCAATTCTGTTTTACTTAAATATCTCTACCATCAGATTAAACGACAAGCCAAATCCTACATAATACATGGGAGGGAGAGGAGAGAGAGAGAGAGAGAGAGAGAGAGAGAGAGAGAGAGAGAGAGAAGAGAGAGAGAGAGAGAGAGAGAGGAGAGGGAGAGAGAGAGAGAGAGAGAGAGAGGAGAGAGAGAGAGAGAGAGAGACTTTATTGACGGGAGAGAATAGACACATATGGTGCCTTTTCTACATACAGCCCTCAGTCGAGGAAACTCATTATAAAAACAAAATAAAACATTAATACCGGAGCGAGACCTAATCACACTGTGTGTGTGTGTGTGTGTGTGTGTGTGTGTGTGTGTGTGTGTGTGTGTTGTTGGTGTGTGTGTGTGTGTGTTGATTTGATTGATTGATTTATTCTTTTATATCTGTCGTACTCAATATGTACAGTTTGCTCATTGTATACAATGGTGTGTGTGTGGTGTGTGTGTGTGTGTGTGTGTGTGTGTGTGTGTGTGTGTTCATTTTATTCCATCTCTTTCTCCTCCTCACACCTCAAATAAACACGCACACGCATACACACATTCACGCACACACACAATACACACACACATACACACACATACACACACATACACACACATACACACATACACACACATGCGCGCGCGCACACACACGCACACACACACACGCACACACACACACACGCACACACACATGCACACAAATACATCAGATATCATATTTCTCTCACTTCCTCTCTCTCTCTCTCTCTCTCTCTATATATATATATATATAAATAGATATAAATATATATGTATAGATAGATAGTAGATAGATAGATAGATAGATAGATAGATAGATAGATAGATAGATAGATAAGATAACATTGTATATGTTTTGAGATTTTATATATATGACATTATATATGTTTTGAGATGATATATATATATATATTATAATATATATATATTAGCACAGACACACAGATAGGGATGGAGAGACAGAGAGCAGAGAGACAGAGACAGAGACAGAGGAGAGAACATGCCAAAGCTGTAGAGGGATTTATGAGGAAAGTGATTTATTACCCTGAAGGAAACGAGCGTTACACTGTGACACCGGGATTGACAGTATTGGAAGGGGAAGAGTTCTGGCACTGACACTGACACTGACACTGACACTGACACCCCGAGTGTGACACAGGGAGTCACTGCATGCAGCAGACATGATGTGTGGCTGTCAGCTCACAAAAACTTGCATCAGTTGAGTGTAGGTAGTGTTATTTTCTAGGGGACAGAAGGGCAAGGGGGGGGGGGGGGGGGAGTATGGGAGAAACAGAATTATCCATTTCGTTCCAAACGATATCAATCATTCACCCTCCCCCCCCCCCCCCGAGACATTGCCAGGTAAAATATATAAAGCATGTAAGTAACTAACTGTACTGCATGTCATGTCCTCGGCCTCTTGACAAATGTCCTCCTGGTGGTTTGTGTTGAGTGAGTAAGTAAGCATGCAGTTGTACCATGAAAGTTAAGTGTTGAGTAAGTAAGCATGTAGTTGTACCATGAAAGTTAAGTGTTAGTAAGTAAGCATGCAGTTGTACCATGAAAGTTAAGTGTTGAGTAAGTAAGATGCAGTTGTACCATGAAAGTTAAGTGTTGAGTAAGTAAGTAAGAATGCAGTTGTACCATGAAAGTTAAGTGTTAGTAAGTAAGCATGCAGTTGTACCATGAAAGTTAAGTGTTAGTCAGTAAGCATGCAGTTGTACCATGAAAGTTAAGTGTTAGTAAGTAAGCATGTAGTTGTACCATGAAAGTTAAGTGTTGAGTAAGTAAGTAAGCATGCAGTTGTACCATGAAAGTTAAGTGTTAGTAAGTAAGCATGCAGTTGTACCATGAAAGTTAAGTGTTAGTAAGTAAGCATGCAGTTGTACCATGAAAGTTAAGTGTTAGTAAGTAAGCATGCAGTTGTACCATGAAAGTTAAGTGTTGAGTAAGTAAGCATGCAGTTGTACTATGAAAGTTAAGTGTTAGTAAGTAAGCATGCAGTTGTACCATGAAAGTTAAGTGTTAGTAAGTAAGCATGCAGTTGTACCATGAAAGTTAAGTGTTAGTAAGTAAGCATGCAGTTGTACCATGAAAGTTAAGTGTTGAGTGAGTAAGCATGCAGTTGTACCATGAAAGTTAAGTGTTAGTAAGTAAGCATGTAGTTGTACCATGAAAGTTAAGTGTTGAGTAAGTAAGTAAGCATGCAGTTGTACCATGAAAGTTAAGTGTTGAGTAAGTAAGCATGCAGTTGTACCATGAAAGTTAAGTGTTGAGTAAGTAAGTAAGCATGCAGTTGTACCATGAAAGTTAAGTGTTAGTAAGTAAGCATGTAGTTGTACCATGAAATTTAAGTGTTGAGTAAGCATGCATGCAGTTGTACCATGAAAGTTAAGTGTTGATAGATATCTGGTAATAAACTCTCAGGAGGGAAGAGGTGTGTGTGTGTGTGTGTGTGTGTGTGTGTGTGTGTGTGTGTGTGTGTGTGTGTGTTTATGTGTGTTTATGTGTGTGTTTATGTGTGTGTTTATGTGTGTGTGTTGGTGTGTGTGTGTGTGTGTTTATGTGTGTGTGTTGGTGTGTGTGTTTGTGTGCGTGGGTGTGTGAGCCAAAGACACTGTTACCTTGTAGTGGCAGTTGGAAAGAGGAAAGTCTCCAGTGAGGACGTCGTGTTCAGGCAAGCTGATCAGCTGTTTACTCACTCTGTGGGGTAGATTGGGGTTGGGGGGGTTGGGGGTCATGCAGATCATGACTTCTTGAAGCTCTTCTACAACTGCCTTGTTTTCCTGCCCAGACCAGACACCAGCCCTCTACCCTGGGGGGCTTAGAGTAGCTCTGGGAAAGGAACTGACTTGATTTTGCCAGTGGATCGAGTTATTGCTTTGCTAGGATGTGACCCTTATGCGTGCTTGTTTGTAGAGTTCCATTCGCTTATAACAGAAGTTACATTTTGTATATTGAAAACATAGGTAGAATGAAGTCGTTATCCAAGTCACCCTGATGCTATACAACTTTTACAACAAGAGGGGAATCAACATACAGATAAATAACTAAATAACGAAACAGCTAAATAACTCAGTAACGCAATATATTGCACAACTGGACTCCTGTAGAATTAAACAAAGCACCAGACACAAGACATTGCTTATTACAACAACAAAAAACAAACCCTCTTCCAGTCATTCCCGCGCTACGGAGGGATTATCACGGTTGCTATCACCATGGTAACCGTCACTGCTACCACACCTGAAGCTGACAGTCACCACACCCTTACTGCTGTCACCATGGTAACCGTCACTGCTACCACACCTGAAGCTGACAGTCATCACACCCTTACTGCTGTCACCATGGTAACCGTCACTGCTACCACACCTGAAGCTGACAGTCACCACACCCTTACTGCTGTCAGTCTTTTGGCTCAAGTCAAAGGACATAAGTTGTATTTACATTCAACTCTTTTTATCTTTAAGTGCCAAACTGCAGACGTTAAAGTCTGATCCATACGATGTCAGGAGCTGGTGTCGATCTTGGCAACTTTCATTCAGACTGAGCAGAAAGTTGAATGGGGATGACAGTTGGATTTGCTTTAGATCGAGTGAAATGCATCTAAACAATGTTCAGTCTGTGTAACGTTCCGAATAGAAGGAAGCAGATTCAGTCTGTGTAACGTTCTCAATAGAAGGAAGCAGATTCAGTCTGTGTAACGTTCTCAATAGAAGGAAGCAGATTCAGTCTGTGTAACGTTCTCAATAGAAGGAAGCAGATTCAGTCTGTGTAACGTTCCCAATAGAAGGAAGCAGATTCAGTCTGTGTAACGTTCCCAATAGAAGGAAGCAGATTCAGTCTAACGTTCCAAAAGAAGGAAGTAGATTCAGTCTGTGTATGGCCCAATATCTGGTTTAATTCAGAATAAAGCTTTACTTAGAATATCTGATTTCTTTATGATTAGCGTATAGATCTAAGAAAGAACTAACATAAATATAGGTATGTACTTGCCATAAAAAATCCCTCCCTAGTTGGACCATTCTCCTCCCTATGTGGTGAGTTACATAACACCCACTTCCCCTACCGTATGCGCTACGACCTCACAGCAATTCTCAGGTGGGACCAGTCAGACAAACACGATCATTACTGTTTGTAACCTTACATCGTACCATTTTTAAGTCACAGCAGATTTCTATGCTTGAAATTCGGGCTGCTCTCCCTGGGGAGAGCGCGTCGCCACAAGTGCAGCGCCTACCCATTTTTTTTTTCTTTTTCCTGCATGCAACTGTATTTGTTTCCCTATCACTGGCTTTTTTCTACAGAATTTCGCCAGGGTCAACCCCCTTGTTGCCGTGGGTTCTTTTACGTGCGCTAAATAGTGATTTGTAACACACAGACCTCGGTTTATCGTCTCATCCGTGGGACTAGCGCCCAGACCTCCACTCAGGGTCTAATGGATGGGGAAAAAGTTTTGGGGCCAAACGGGGTCCGAACCACCGTACACTCGGACCCGGACTTTTTGCTTTCTAGGCAAGGCGCGTTACCACCTAGACCACCGATCCCCCGTTAGGCTGGCCGGAGAGGGCCAGAGGATAAAGACAGCAACACTGATAACAATGGGGGGAGCGGTGGTCTAGAGGTCGATCACGCACCTGCCTAGAAAGCGAAAAGTCCGGGTCAGAAGTGTGCAGTGGTTCAAATCCCGTTTGGGCCCCAAACTCCCCCCCCCCCCCATCCATTAGACCCTGAGTGGTGGTCTTTGATGCTAGTCTTTCGGATGAGACAATAAACTGAGGTCCCGTGTGTTACACATCATTATTTAGCACACGTAAAAGAACCCACGGCAACAAGAGGGCTGTCCCTGGCAAAATTCTGTAGAAAAAAGCCATTCTGAAAGGGAAACAAATACAGTTGCATGCAGGAAAAAGAAAAAAAAGGGCAGGCGCTGCACATGTGGTGACGCGCTCTTTCCGGGGAGAGCAGCCCGAATTTCACGCAGAGAAATCTGCTGTGACATAAAGTGGTACAAATAAGCACTCGTGTGCTTTTTACATCCTGTCCTCGCCCCTATCAGGGATAAAATCAAGATAAAAAGCTCATTAAACTAAACAATAACAATAATGAAATACCAAGAACAAGAAACTATACCCAGTACCCAACAACATACAAGAAATAAGGACTCTATATATAGTAAGGTGATAAAAATGCACTCATTCAAAAGACGATCATCAGACATCACAATGAACTGTACTGAAGCCAAGGCGCGCAAACGGTCACCCATCCAATTGGCAACCACGCTCGACGCTGCTTAATTTGACTGGGGAAAGCCAGCGCTCTGACCGCTTAGTTATCCCGCCCCCATTTGTTTCAGACAATGCTATAGATTAAAGAAAAACGAAAAAAAAATAAAGAAAAGGCAAAAAAAAAACCCGCATCAAAATACAACGCCCCCCTAAATTCAAACATAACACTTCAATTTTTGTTAAAAGCAAATGATAAAAAGAAACCCAAACTGCCCACTTCCTAATTTCATCTATCTATCTATCTATCTGTCTATCTATCTATCTATCTATCTGTCTATCTATCTATCTATCTATCTATCTATCTATCTATCTATCTATCTATCTATCTGTCTATCTATCTATCTATCTATCTATCTATCTGTCTATCTGTCTTCTGTCTGTCTGTCTGTCTGTCTGTCTGTCTGTCTGTCTGTCTGTCTGCCTAGCCTACCTACCTACCTACCTACCTACCTACCTACTTACCTACCTACCTACTTACCTACAATGTTTTTGTTGCATCAGATCATCTTCTGTGATGTTCCTATCCCTGCTGTTCCCACGCCGCTCGTTCCAATCTCCCCGCCACAGCCATACCCCAGGTTCGCTATGTCTCATCCTCAGGATCGGAAGTCCACTTGGAGCCCATCAATATTAGGTCGCCGTGGGGTCACCAGCCAGGGGGTCCTGCATTTCTGCTAGGTCACTCTGGTGGTGTTCAGTGGTGCCTGTTCTGAGCTAACATACGCAGGACACCACCTACTAAGCCCTCTACTGACGACAGTATTAGCTCAGTTGCAGAGCCAGACTGAGTGAGCCACCCACCCGAGGTGGCGACCGCTACAAACAACATCCCTCCAACGACCGCCTCCCTGCGAACCTCCAACCCCAAAGGCTTTGACACAAACTCACCACAGGCACAGAAGCGTATGGGGGAACCGAATCTGAGGTCACCATAAGACCAGAGCAACGGGGGCCACTGAATCAGAGGCATTTTTTTTTATATTTTTGCCTGATGATCAGTGAGAATGAGAATGATGTAATGATGCTGCTGTGGATGTGCAACCACTTTGAGACTTCTTGACAGGGCTGTACTCTACGCTTACTGTCATAATATATCCCGGCGTCAACCAGGCCCGAGAGATACAGACACCTGCAGTGTTGGTCAGGTAATTTGAGCAACACTCTCAAACTCACATACGTAAAGTGGAAGAAGCTCGCCTGTGTGGTCCCAGTCTCCCCACTGAGCCCACAGCACGCTCACTCTGGGTAGAAGCCGGCTGGAGCCCGGAAAAACCCTATGACTCTGATGGGAATCGAACCCACGACCTTCCAGTCCGGAATCCAAGGCGCTAACCACTGTGCCATGGCGGTTGACACCTTTCTCAAATTGTTGTCGAGTTCTAGGCCTGTCCATTCGCTGATGTCCTCCCATCTCTTCCTCAGCACCCGAGTTCTTTCGAGATAAATGTTTAGGATATGTCTGATGTCATTTTCTTGTTTTATTGTTGGCCATACATTATTTCATATGTATTCATTCGTTGAAAGTATTATGTTTATAACATTTATGTCACATGCCAACTCCATTTTGTGTTGTAGCTTTAGGCCTATGTACAGTAAAAGTCTGAAGTCTCTCCCTCGTTCGCTCATTTGCTCTTGGTTTCGTTGTGTGTGTGTGTGTGTGTGTGTGTGTGTGTGTGTGTGTTTGTGTGTGTGTGTGTGTGTGTGTGTGTGTCTGTGTGTCTGTGTGTGTCTGTGTGTGTGTGTGTTGTGTGTCTGTGTGTGTTGTGTGTGTGTGTCTGTTGTCTGTCTGTCTATGTGTGTCTGTTTGTGTGGTGTGTGTGTGTCTGTTGTTGTGTGTGATGTTGTCTGTGTGTCATGTGTGTGTTGTCTATGTGTGTGTGTGGTGTGTGTGTGTGTGTGTGTGTGTAGTGTGTGTGTGTGTGTGTGTGGCTGTCTGGTGTGTGTCTGTGTCTATTTTCTTCTTTCTTTCTTTATTCTTTTATATCAAGGATAATGGAATAAGCACTCATGTGCTTTTTTTTATATCAAGTCCCCGTGTGTCTGCAGTTTTGTAAATCTTGTCATCTGTTCCCACCAGAACTCGATAGCCTACTCTTTCGAAAAGCGGAACAGGATTTAACGTGTGCGCAAGATGTTCTGCGTGCGTTCGCACACGGGGCCTCGGTTCATAGCGAAGGACTTGTGGGGAGAGGAGTCAGCAATGATGTTAACTCCAGGAGAGAGAGAGAGAGAGAGAGAGAGAGAGAGAGAGAGAGAGAGAGAGAGAGAGAGAGAGAGAGAGAGAGAGAACTGTGAGGGGGGTGGGTGGGGTGCGTGTGTGTGTGCGTGTGTGTGTGTGCACGCACGTGTGTGTGTGTGTGTGTGTGTGTGTGTGTGTGTGTGTGTGTGTGTGTGTGTGTGTGTTCATGTGTGTGTTTGATAAATAGTAACAGCAAATGAAAACGTACTTTTTACATTAACAGATCAAGAACAAAATTTTAATGTAAAGATCCCAAAAGAATTACAAGAACTACAATAAATGCCCTATAGGACTTAACAACAAACCTTTAGCAATGTCAAACGTAAGATTTACATTGTTCAAAACATCGTCAATAGAAGTCTCAGAAAAGGCAAGGAGATAGGGTTTTAAAGTGTTACATTTAAGTAGGATATGGGTATTTGAAATATATTCATCACATAAGTGCGTGTGTGTGTGCGTGTGTTGTGCGTGTGTGTGTGTGTGTGTTCTGCGTGTAGTGCGTGTGTATTGTGCGTGCGTGTGTTGTGTGTGTGTGGTGTGTGTGTGTGGCGCGCGCGTGTGTATGTGCGTGCGTGTGTGTCTCTGTCTCTGTGTCTGTGTCTGTGTTTCTGTTTGTGTGTCTGTGAATGTGTGTTGTTGTTGTTGTTGTTATTGTTGTGGTTGTTGGCTGTTTGTGTTGTTGTTGTTTTTTTATCAAATTTTGACCTTCGTTTATTTCCAGGTGTGGCTTGCTGTAGAGACAATTAGGGCTAAGCCACGATGTCAATCACGCAATCATACCTTCAATCCTGTTACTCATTCTGTTGAACCTATCCTACTCAACCTCCTTTTGGTTTTTTGGCGAACGGTCGTGCACGCTCTTCAGTTTGGAAAAAACGGTCAGTCCTTTCTCTGCACAATATCTTTTTTCTCTTTTTTGTTTTGTTTTGTTTTGTTCGTTTCTTGATGTTTTAGGTTTGTTTCGGTTTTTTGTGTTGGTTTTTTTTTTTTTTTTTATTGAAGTTTTATTGGAAGTGTTAGCCATGAAAAGAGATTGCACACTAGCAATTGTTCCGGGCAGTGGTCTCGGAAGAGGTAACCCTCCACCTTCCCTCTTTTATATCTCTGTCTGTCTGTCTGTCTGTCTGTCTGTCTGTCTGTCTGTCTGTCTGTCTGTCTGTCTGTCTGTCTGTCTGTCTGTCTGTCTTCTGTCTGTCTGTCTGTCTCTCTCTCTCTCTCTCTCTCTTCTTCTCTCTCTCTCTCTCTCTCTCTCTCTCTCTCTCTCTCTCTCTCTCTCTCTCTCTCTCTCTCTCTCTCTCTCTCTCTCTCTCTCTCTCTCTCTCTCTCTCTCTCTCTCTCTCTTCTCTCTTGGGGGGGGGGGGGGGGGGGGGCTGATTACGCAATGTGAAGGAGAAGACGTACTGAAATCGCTGTAGCGTTTTTGTGATTTAATGACTAGTTTTTAAGTGGCTTTAGTTTTTTCATTGTTTGTATATAGGTAGACTAAATCAGGAGGGTGGGTATATCACTGCAGCTGTACAGAGCCGTATGTGGGACATTTGCCGCAGTGTTCGCATCTTTCATGTCGAAATGGGCACAATTCAAATCTCCCATGAAAACCTCCATTCTGACGTCGAAAAACCGGCGAGACGGTGTCCTGTTAAGACTGACCCTCACCTACCTGTTGGGGGGGGGGGGGGGGCTTTTATTGCGGTGTGGTGATGTGGAGACCAGCCCTGGACCCACCCCTCCTGGATCTACTGGCGGCAAGTTGAGGCAGACCAAGTTGGTTGGTGGTGCTGGTTGTCATAGCACCTTTACTGGCAAAGCCTCCAGGAAAACCAGAACTAGAGCTGATGTGACCACCTATACCAACACGCCTACGACCATACACCGTGGCCAGGATTCCTCTTCTGTTGGGTCTCCGCTTCGCAGATGACATTGACGGACTAGCAGGATTAGAACAGGAGCTTGCCAGCCTAACAGAACACCCGAACAAGGCCTCAAAAACATACGCCAGGGAAATCAGTGCAGAGAAGACCAAACTGATGACCAATAACACTAAGGGCATCAGCACTGATATCAGGGTCAATGACCAGAAGCTGGAAACAGTTCACAGCTTCAAGTACTTGGGAGCCGATGTGTCAGACAAGGGGTCCAAGCCAGAGGTAGTATGCAGGATTGCACAGACAATAACAGCACAGTCAAAACTGAATACCATCTGATAATATAAAAATATCTCACTCAACTCCAAGATCAGACTAATGCTCTCCCTTGTCATATCCACATTCCTGTATGCCTGTGAATGTGGACCCTGACTGCAGATTTGGAGAGAAAAGTACAGGCGGTAGAGATGAGATGCTTCCGGAGACTCCTTGGCATCTCCTACAGAGACCACATAAGCAATGAAGACGTGCACAATAGAATCCAGCAAACCATTGGTCCCTACGAAAAGCTTCTATCAATTATAAAGATGCTTAAACTTAAATGGTACGGGCATGTCACAAGATGAAAAGGACTTGCAAAAACAATACTCTAAGGAGGAAGAAAAAGAGGCAGATCTAAGAAGAGATGGGAGGACAACATCAGCGAATGAACAGGCCTAGAATTCAACAATATTTTGAGAAAGGCAGAACAGAGAGAGGAATGGGGAAAACTGGTTGTCAAGTCTTCAGGGGTGCGCTCACGGTCGCCAGACTAAGGGATAGATAGACAGACAGACAGACACACAGAGATAGATAGATAGACAGATAGATAGATAGACAGACAGATAGATAGATAGATAGACAGATCGATAGATCGATCGATCGATAGACAGACAGACAGACAGAAGACAGACAGACAGACAGACAGACAGAGATAGACAGATAGATAGACAGACAGACAGACAGACAGACAGACAGACAGATTCAAATTTTCCTCTCACTCCGCGCTTACAAGTCTATTTGCCTCGCACGCGACTCTCTCTCTCTCTCTCTCTCTCTCTCTCTCTCGGGGGGGCTCGGTCGGCTCATTGAAAGGGAAAGGTGTGTGCAACGATGCTCTGTGTTATGTACGAAATTATGATGGACTGAAAGCTTTATTCCTGAAAAGTTTTTGCAAGGTGGTGTATGTGGTGTTAGTGTAAACAAAGGTGCAAAAAAAGAACCGAAAAGGTTAGTGGTTATTGCATGAGAAACAATTTTAGTAGTATAAGAAACAAATAATAATTTGAATCTGCTGCGAATTTTATTTTGAACTCAAGTTCTGCAACTTCTGGTTTGCAAGACCCCACGAAATAAGTGTTATTTTCACGTGCAAGTTGCCACCCTACATCTACGTGGCCTGCCCCCTCCTTTCTTTCTTTCCCCCCCCCCCCCCCCCCCCCCCAAAAGCACGAGCAATGTTAAAGAAGAGGAAACAATTTGCTGTTTGGAGGATATAGCCAACTTCTCCAAATGTAAACAAATACCTGCCTGACCATAGGCGCTTGACATCATGGCTGAAAACGCTTCATACCCACCTCAAGCCAATATTCTACAAATGATAGATTGGAGATTAGCTCAAATGCAGCAAGGCTTTGTTCTCCATTCACAAGGAATAAAAACTGAAATGAATGAAAAATTTTGTTCCCTGGAAAGCAGCATTGGACGTTTCTGTTCAGAAGTAGTGAAAGTGAAAGAAATAGCTGTCTCCAACTCAGAGGAGATCAAAGAGCTCAGAGAGGACAATGGCAGTCTGTATGAGAGGATCGACCAGTTAGAAAGAAAACTTGAATCACTGGAGCAAGGCATGAAAGCATGTAACCTCAAGTTTTTGAATGTACAAGAGAGTGAGTGGGAAGACGAATATACAACCACACAAACAATAATCGACCTTTTGAATGATCACTCATATTCTGCAAATTGGCAACCCCAAGATATCATCAGAGCCTTTCGCATTGGAAAGCTGCGACATTACAGCAGGGAACCTCGACCCATCCTAGTGCAACTACAGAGATGGACTGACAAAATGGCTGTTCTTGGTGACAGAGAACTCAGGGACAGCTTACGACAAAGTGGAGTACGAGTCGCATCAGACCTCACCTCACGACAGAGAGAGATGGTGGACTTTTATCGGAATCAAGGCAAAATTGCGTATATATACAATGGCAAGTTACAAGTAAGAGAGAAACAGCAAGCTGCTCAATTCGTGGACAACAGACAATGGCGTAACGCTTCCCCAAGCTTTAGAAGTAAAGAAGAAAACTGGCCTCGTCTGCCTCCAGCAAAAACAAGAAGGAACAGCATGAGCACAGGAACGCAAGCCTCTGGAAACAACTACCGTCAAGAATACAAAAGCCGACCAAGTGGACGGAACAGGAATTATGCTATGAAAAAATTTGTTAAACAAGCAGAGACAAGTGCATGGAATAATTTCAATGTTCCACAACATCCCTATGCTAAAAGAGAACAGGACTCTGAAGACGAGGAAGAAATATATGGCTACCACTCTGATGCCAGTCAACTGCAGGGCAGAGAGAATAGAGGGTATGGAAGACCAAGAAAAATACACCATAGAGAGGTGGACAGACGTACCAGGGACAGACATCCCTCTGTACCAATAGCGCCAGGCACACGCTCTTACAGTGAGGTGATGAAGCAGCCAGCACCAGCAAGTCACAGAGCATCAGAAGACAAGAGGATTGTCTGGATAAGGGAACGCTCCAGCAACAACACTTCAAAGCGTGCTGCCTCAGAAGTGGCCAGGGAGGTCCGCAGTCTTGACAGGGATGAACAGCTACCCGAAAGACAGCCCATGCTATTCCTGGAAGAGAATAATCTTGAGGAAGCAGATCAAAGTGACCAAGACACCAATCCCATTCAGATGAGGGAAACTGACCAGCATTTGGATTCCGCAGTGCAAGTTGAAAAGGAAATTTACCAAGGGGTGGTTACAAACAGAACTGACCGTATGACTGGATCCATTGGGGAAAGTGACATGACAGATGACAACACGATGACTGTTTTGGGTGTTACTAATGAAACGAGAAGGGGAAACAATGACATTCATGTTGACAATCCAATGATCGGGGAGGTAACACACAAAGCAGACAAATCTGATGAAATACATCATCGTACAGAACAATGCAAAACAGATATGAGTAATGTAAACAAAAACACCACAGAAGACTCTGTTACAGAGGACACGACCAGACAGAATGAGACATGTGAAAGACAGTCAGACGAGAAGAACAACAGAAAGACTGATGACAAGACAGGACAAACAGTGACAGGACAAAAACGGAGCAGATGTACAACGAGAGACCTGCGTCCAAGAAGTAGTGCTCCAGGGGCAAGACACAGTAGTCTGACTAGTGGTAGACAGCCCCAGAGATCCCACAGTCAGAGCAGCATTATAGACTCTTTCAGCAAAGCCATGCCAGGGGAGCAAACAAAAGTCACTGATAAATGCATGCGCTCTAAATCTCATGCTGCCGAGCAGACAGATACACACAAATAGGGATTCGGCCGGGCCACATCACCTGAGCAAATGTTTATAATCTCTCAGGAGAATAATGTGGCATGCACAAATGGTCAATCACTGACAAACATGTCAGTAAACCATGCAAAGCAAGTTGTACAAAGTGTAAATAAGCTACAAATAAAATTTCTAAACTATAATGTTAATGGATTGTTACAGAAACTGGATAATGCACATTTTGTGGAATATCTTCTTTCCCATGATTTTCTTTGTTTGACAGAAACTTTTGTTAGAGATGATTTTAATTCACCTTTGTTTGCAGACTACGTCACATTCACAGCAAAGGCAAAGAAACTCTCTCAGCAGGGAAGATTCTCTGGAGGGGTCATAGTAATGGTTAAAAAATCTTTTGCAGATTCTGTGCAACTAATTCCATTGGATATTGAAAATACAGTAGTGTTGAAAATAAATAAAGATTTATTATGTACAGACAAAGACATAATGTTTATTAGTTCTTATGTGCCCCCCAGCGACTCTCCTTACTGGAAATCGCTGGAGGGTGCTTATGGCATTGAAAGGATCGAACAATGTTTAATGGATCTGAATGAAATGTATGATGATTTTTATATTTTGTTGAATGGTGATATGAATGCAAGAACTGCTTCTGAAAATATGTGTTTCTTTGGGGATGTTACTGATTTTGATGAAATAGTTGTAAAAAATGACCACTTTTCAAGAAAGTCTCAAGATAGTCAAATGAATAATTTTGGTGCACAATTGATTGACTTGTGCAATATATTTGAATGTACCATTTTAAACGGTCTAAATGAACAAAGATTTGATGACAGCTGTACTTTTATTGGATCGTCTGGTGCAAGTACAGTAGATTACTTTATAGTTTCTTGCGATCTGTTGTTATATGTGAATTGTACATCACTTGTGGTTGAAAGTATAACAGAGTCTGATCACCTACCAATTGTTTTACAAATAGAACATAAACATAATGTAAATGATTCAGGGATACCAAATTTAAATATAGATATGACACAGGAGAAGTTTATTTGGAAAGAAGAAAAGGAAAGCGAATTTTCTGAGATGTTGCAAAGCAGCATAATCCAAAATAAACTGATTGAAGCAAGTTTAACTTTAGATACTAATATAGATAGTGCTTTGGATGTTTTTGTGGAGTGCCTGAAAGACTCTAGCCAATGCATGTTTAAGGTACTCTCGTCTAAGAAAAAGAGAAAATCAGTATGGTTTGATGAGGAATGTTGTAACTTAAAGAAAGAATGCCGAAAAAAGCTCAACATTTTTAGAAAATCTCGTGAAGAAGAGGATAGAATAGTTTATGTAGAAGTAAGGAAAAGGTATAGATATCTGTTAAAGATGAAAAAACGAATGTTTAGGAAATTACAAACAGATAACTTAGTGAAAGAAATGAATGAGTCACCACGGTTTTGGAAACTTTTGAGGAACATGGGATGTGGTGGCAAACAAAAAGTCGATAATAACATTAAACTAGATGACTGGTTTAACCACTTTAAATCTTTATATCAAAACAGAAATCAAACCCAAGCAGAGGATATCAGTATTGAATATGATCTCTCAGAAGACCTTGATCATGATCTAAACCAAACTATTAGTGAGGGTGAAGTTATCCGAGCCATATCTAAACTTAAGATAGGGAAAGCATGTGGTATAGACAGTATCTCTGCCGAAATGCTGAAAGCTGGTGGAAATGTTGTTTATAAATTTCTAACAAAATTATTCAATAATATCTTTGACCAAGGAATTTATCCTGTTCAGTGGTCTAAAGCTATAATAATTCCAATATACAAAAAGGGGGACCCAGATAATGTTGATAACTATAG
>CM060324.1:63988581-64018581 GCA_030674155.1 Stramonita haemastoma | reverse complement strand
GAATCAATAAAGCATCAACAAAACCAGATGTATAATAAACCGTTTTAGAAAGTGTTCAGTATTACCTATGAGTGCTACAGTACGCGTCCTAGACCACATACAAGAAAGGAGAAGGGGGAGGGGGGGGGGGCGTAAATACAGTTTGTATGATGGGGAAGGGGGGAGGGGATTTTCATCATCATCATCGTCGTCCGTCGTCGTCGTCGTCGTCGTCATCATCATCATCATCATCATCATCATCATCATTATTATATATTGTTATTGTTATTGATGTATTGTTATTATTGTTACTGTTCTTCTTCTTCTTCTTATTATTATATTATTATTATTATTATTATTATTATTATTATGATCAATGATTATCTGTATTCCAGTATCAGATCGAATATATCGGCAACATTTCAGCTGGATCCTGTAGCAAACAAGCATTCCAGAATACAGGTAGTGGCATGGATAAGCAAGTGATTCTCAGCACAATGCAGCTTTGTGGTGCTGTGTGTGTAGTGTGTGAAGTAGGGTGTGTGTGCTGTGGTGGGTGTGTGTGATGATGCATGTTGTGTGTGTGTGTGTGTGTGTACAACCATTAATATGTACATGTTGCATAAAATTAATGTGAAGTGTGTGTGTGTGCGTGTGGTGTGTGTGTGTGTGTGTGTGTGTGTGTGTGTGTGTGTGTGTGTGTGTGTGTGTGTTGTGTGTGTGTGTGTCTGTGCTGTGTCTGTGTCTGTGTCTGTGTGTTGTGTGTTGTGTTACATGGATAGATATGTATAGATAGAAAGACAGACGACAGACAGACAGGCAGACAGGCAGCCGGCAGAAGGCCAAAGACAGACAGACAGGCCAACAGACAGACAGACAGACAAACAGGACAGATAGATGAGAAGTGCAGAGCAGACAGACAGACAGACGACAACAGACAGACAGACAGAGCAGACCATGTTAAGAGAGATAGATGTTATAAAGAATAGAGATAGATATAAGGTAATAGTTAGATATATTATTATATATTTGTTGTTTACGATAATATCATTACCATCAATATTATTATCAATATGATGATGACGATGATGATGATATGATGATGATGATGATGACATTATGATCATCATCATATATCGTTATCATTATTATCATGCTACAATCATCATCATATCATCATTCATCATCATCATCATCATATATTGTTCAGTGTTACAATCAAGTAAATTCAGCTGTTCAATCATGTATGTATTTCAGACTGATTACAATGTCGATGTTCAGATGTTACAATCAATGGCTATGTTTCAGCTGTTACAATCAATGTCGGATGTTTCTGCATGTTACAATTCCGATGTTCACTGTTACATCAATGTCGTATGTTTCAGCTGTTACAATATGTCGATGTTTCAGCTGTTACAATCAATGTAGATATTCTGCTGTTACAATCAATGTCCGATGTTTCAGCTGTTACAATCAATGTCAATGTTTCAGCTGTTACAATCAATGTCCGATGTTTCAGCTGTTACAATCAATGTAAAATGTTTCAGCTGTTACAATCAATGTCCGATGTTTCAGCTGTTACAATCAATGTCAATGTTTCAGCTGTTACAATCAATGTCCATGTTTCAGCTGTTACAATCAATGTCCGATGTTTCAGCTGTTACAATCAATGTCAGATGTTTCAGCTGTTACAATCAATGTCAGATGTTTCAGCTGTTACAATCAATGTCCGATGTTTCAGCTGTTACAATCAATGTCAGATGTTTCAGCTGTTACAATCAATTCGGATGTTTCAGCTGTTACAGTCAATGTCAGATAATTATGTTTCAGCTGTTACAATCAATGTCACATGTGTTTCAGCTGTTTGAGTCCCTGTGACACCGTGTCACCTCTGTACCACTTCTGACTTCAAGGAACTTCAAAAGAAGTGCCAGGACAGAGGAGCGGAGCCTGTCACGTTTCGTTCTCCCCAGGAGTGGAGTCAGTTTCTCACCGCTCTGGCCTATCGTCAGGACACCTACACCAGTGTGTGGATAGATCTTCACCCAGCTCACCTGGACACCAGCATCACAAGAGACAGATACTTAAGAAGAATGTGAGTTTATTGAACGTCTGTGTTATGGGTGTGGAGGTAACGCGCCGTGTGCAGTGGTTTGAACCCTGTTTGGGCCCTCAACTTTTTCTCCCATCTATTCGACCCTAAGTGGTGCTCTGGGCGCTAGTGTTTCGAATGAGACGATAAACCGAGGTCCGTGTGTTACACAACGTTGTTAAGCGCACGTAAAAAAATCAAAAAACCCCCCACAGCAGCAAGACAGTTGTCCCTGGCAAAATTTTGTAGAAAAAGTCACTCTAATAGGGAAACAAATCCAGCTGCAGGACAGGAAAAGAAATAAAAATGGGTGGCGCTGCTCTTGTGGCGACGCGCTCTACCCGGTGGGAGCAGCCTTTTACGCAGAGAAATCTGCTGTGACTTAAAGTGGTGTAAAAAAAAAAGTTGTAAAAAAAGTGTTTATTAGTCGCTAACAAGTTTGTCAGTACTCGTGATGTTTGTTTCCTGTGCATTTGTTTTTTTATTATTTATTACTATTTATTCTTTTATGTGGAGGACAATGGAATAAGCACTCTTCTGCTTTTTTACATCCAGTGCCCGCATGTATGCAGGCTTGTAAATCTTTGACATCTGTTCCCACCGGTACACAACAGGATTTAACGTGTGCGAAGATGTTCTGTGTGCGTTCGCACACGGGCCTCAATATGTTGCATGTGTGTGTGTGTGGGGGGGGGGGGAAGCTCCATTTAGTTTTGAAATAAAAGAATAACATATCAAATTATTTTATTTTTTAGCACATAACCCACTTTTCCACTAGAAGCAATTGAAGGCAGGTGGGGTTAAGCTGGCAAGTGTCAGATTTTGATTGATTATAAAACTATAGCCGTTGTTCTACCTTGTAATAAAATATCAAGTCATAATTTTGTATCCTTTTGCTGTTAAACATGCTTTAAAAATGCCCAGGCCCCACATTGTGACCATTTATTACGATGCTAAATTGTCCATTTGTCGTAATGTCATTTCCTGCAGTCTGTCCTTTCAACTTGTAATAACTTTTCATAGAATTGTTCGATTTTCAATCTGTTTTTTTTTCTGTTGTATAGCCATTTCATTGCAGATTAATAAATGGCAATAACTAAAAATTGACCTCTGGTGCAATGCCACTCCTTATGTGGTGGAGTCACCACATGGCGCCACCACATACTGAAGGGCGGTGACCACCATTCTCATGGGGTATGCCCTTTTGAGGCTCAGGATACGGTGCCTAGCTTACCCTGGTGGGTGTACACATCAACAGATGAGCACATATCCACAGTCCTTGCTTTTATCAATATAATATCTATGAACAACACGAAATTCAAGTGTGATGGGGTGGTAAGTAGATTATCTCCCATGTGATCGGAGCGCAACAATCGCAGCGTCGTGTTTCTATTTAGAGACACACCTGGTGAATTGTCGATGCTCTGTTTCCTTGGGTAGTGATCGAAAACCCTCCGATGCACACACTTCGCCTTCACAGTGAAATGTGATTTATGCAACTACTCTTGTTTAGAGGTCACATCCTAAACTGTCAAAATGTGCCGTGTTCCTGAGGGTTTTACAGAGATGGGACATCAGACTTGTTCACTCTGTTACACACGCAAACGTGTGAAATACTGTAAATGATTCCAAAGCTTTGATTGGTTATCTTTGAAAGTGCGGGTAAAATGTTTGTGTGATGCCTAGGTTTGTACTGTTGTTTATTTTCCTTTTTTATTTCAGGTATATTAACACCTGGCAATGGAGAGGGGGCACAGTGGCCTACTACCTGGACAATACCTGGATGCCCAATGAAGAGGGAACAGACGCACTGCTTAACCCTGGCCTCTCGCCACTCATAGAAGATAATGCGGTCTTACAAGAATGGCTATTCCAACAGGAAAAGTAAAGCTTTTTTTTTTAAAGAGAAAATCTTTTATGCTGTTTTTATATGATTCTCAGCAGTTCATAACATCAGTTGCTGAGGTTATATATTCTTCCCCAGTAAGACCTCTACTATAGTAAGTTGTTAGTTATATATATGTGAGAGAGGGGGGGGGGGGGGAGAGAGAGAATGCGGGTGTGTCTATATCACCAAGTAGTGACGGACATTAAACAAAACAAAACAAACAAATCTTTCATGCTGGCTTTTTGTGTTTCTAGACCCAGACAATGCAAATTAACCACAAAGAAAAGCTGGTCCTGTTTGAAACTGACGCACATAGGTTTAGTGCAAAAGAAACGACCTAGCCAGGTATACATGTCGGGACTAGAAGGGAGCAGCGTACGTCAACCGAAACCAGGGGAAGGGATGATGGACGATCCCGACAAAGAAGGTGCGGGTTAAGTGCAGACTACCAAGCAGGTACACACTGCACTGCAGAGCCTCCCCAAGCCCCACAAGAAGCTGTGGTCAATGATGTTGAGGGGTCAGTCAGCAAAGAGAAGGCTCCCGGCCTGGGTGGAAGAATCCAGTTAATTAACCTGAAGCCTGCTCGGGTCATTCTGATATGCTCAGTGTTTAATTATAATTATTCATTTTACGTCATGACGAGGTGGCAGCCCCGATATGGCCTGTGTGGTCGGCGCGGCTTAAGCAACTCATTGGATTGGATTTTAGTCTCTTTACCAAGTGTGACTGCTACCCACAACTTACATTTAATAACTACCTGCTTCTGAACAAATGCCGTGAGAGTAAATACATAATTGTAAATGCTTCCAGAGAATCCTTGGCATCCCCTACAGAGACCACATAAGCAACGAAGATGTGCATAACAGAATCCAGAAAACTATAGGTCCCTACAAAGACCATCTATCAATTGTAAAGAAGCGTAAACTTAAATGATACGGGCATATCACAAGATCAAAAGGACTTGCAAAAACAATACTGCAAGGCACTGTCCAAGGAGGAAGAAAAAGAAGCAGACCAAAGAAGAGATGGGAGGACAATATCAGCGAATGGACAGGCCTAGAAGTCAACCAAATTTTGAGAAAGGCAGAACAGAGAGAGGAATGGAGGGAACTGGTTGTCGAGTCTTCAGGGGTGCCCCACAATCGGCACACTAAGGGATAGAGAGACAGACAGACAGACAGACAGACAGAAAGACAGACAGACAGATAGATAGATGGATTCCTTTTTTTTTTATCCTGCTCGGCATTTCCATGTACAGTTATTATCTTTGGTCCACTTCTAAAGTCTTGAATTTACTATAGAACTAGATAGCTTACTACATAATTGTGACGCTCCACCACGAAATGGGTCGCTTAGCACATTACCCAATTTTGCGCTAGGGGCCATTAAAGGTAGGTGGGGGTCAAGTTGTCAATTTGAGATTTTGACAGATTATTATACTATATCCGTTATTCTACCTTGTAATGAAATGTAAAAGCATCAATTTTATTCCTTTTGCTTTTAAATGTGTTTTGAAAATACCTAAGCCCTCATTCTGACAACCTGTTACAAAAGTAAACTTGTCCATTTCTCATTTTGACACATCCGGCAGTCTATCATTTCATTTTGTAATAACTTTACACAGAATTGTCCGATTTTCAATCTGTTTTTTGTATTAAATAGCTTTGTTATTGCTGATTAATAACTTGTCATCAACTAAAATTTGACCTCTGGTGCAATGCGACTTATTATGTGGTGGAGCGTCACAAATATGTTACGCCTCTAGAGTTGTTTGGATAGTGTATGTCTCCCTTTATTTTATTTTATTTTATTTTATTCCACTTTATGTCACAGCAGATTTCTCTGCGTGAAATTCGGGCTGCTCTCCCCGGGAGAGCGCGTCACCACAAGTGCAGCGCCTACCCATTATTTATTTATTTATTTATTTCCCCTCATGGATGGTGTCTAAACACGTCACCTGTGTACATGCTGGTTTGTTTTTTTAATTTTGTCATCCGCTCCTACCGGCACACGATGGCCTGCTCTTCCGAAAGGCGGAACGGGGTTTTAACGTGTGCGCAAGATGTTCTGCGTGCGTGCGTTTGCACACGGGGCCTCGATTTTTTAGTCTCATCCGAATGACTTTGACATTCAGTTCGATTTTTTCGTCAAACTGGGAAGAAAGGGCGAGGCTGGGTACAAACCCAGAAACTCACGGTTTACATATTGGCAGATGAACGTCTTAACCATCCTGCCACCGTCCTTCCCTGGATGGTGCAAATAATGGTTTCAGTCCACTGCTCAGGATACTCCCCTCTATCAAACGAAATATGGAATAGCTTTACGAGAAACGTAAGACCATTAACCTGAACAATTTGCCTATAGTGCCATCTGGCCCTACCGACTTCAGCTGTGTGATTTGGGAAAGCTTGGGAAGTGAATTTGCTGAAACTGTAAATTATCATTGATTGCTTGTGTGTTGTATAGGTCGAATGCAAGCGCTTTGATTTGTTTTTTACAAGATATAGCGCCATACAAATTCCATGTATTATTATTTATTTATTAAAATTCTCAACCAAAGTCTCTAACTAAACAAGTGAAATGGAAACAGGAAATGCATGGAATGAAAATTAATCATCATTCAGATCTGAGGAAACTCCTCCCAATATTCCAAACAAGAAGGAGATTTTCTTCTTTATATATTTATTTACAATCGTCCTTTGAATAGCCTGTGTTTACACGATCTTTATGTTCAAAATCTCTGGTTCTCTATGGTCCCCTAACATCTCTGCCCCATCATCCTCACAATTCTGTAATTGCAGTGAAATGTCAATTCTGTCACAAGCACATAAAGTGGCATGGTTTACACAAACTGGTGTTTGTTTTTTTAATTCTACTTTTACCCCCTCTCAAGAAAAAATGGACCTGGCAGAATAAATACTATCAGACTTTAGATTTCCTTCCAATTCGCTGAGCTAGTCACACCCTTATTTTCTCATTACGAGCTTGTTTGCGTCCAGAAAGAGATTTGAACCAGCAACAGTGAGATGGTCAAAAACCATCATGGCCTTTTTCCCTTTTTAAAAATGTATTTTATTCTTTTATATCGAGGATAATGGAGTAAGCCCTCATGTGCTTTTTTTCATCCACTCCCCGTGTGTATGCATTTGTGTAAATATTGTCATCTGTTCCCACCGGCACACGATGACCTACTCTTACGAAAAGCGGAACAGGAGTTAACATGTGCGCAAGATGTTCTGCGTGCGTTCGCACACGGGGCCTCGGTTTTAAAGTCTCATTCGAAAGACTTTTGGGGAGAGTGGAGTCAGCACTGATGTTAACTCCACGGGGAAAATCCCCTTCAACGGGAATCGAACTCGGGTCGTCAAATTGCCAGCGCAATGTTCTGACCACTAGGCTATCCCTTCATGTCTAGCAGCCTTGAGGTATGGACCCAGCTTTTTCCGTGTGTCTCTCACTCTTACTGAAATCCTCCCCCACAAATACCTCCGACCCCTTTACTTACCTCTCCCTTTCAGAATCTCTTCTTTGTCTTTGTAAGTAAAGTAGACAGATTTGAACAAACGATTCTTGGGATTGGGAAACTTGGCTTTATATTGCTTCTTGAACAGTTTAGGGGCAATATGGATTTTGAAGATAAAGAACAGTCTGTCATAATCTTGAATATCATGAGGGCTTTATGATCTTTCAATCCGTGGTGTAGGAGGGAGGGGGGATATTTAACTGAAAATAGTCAGCTTCGAACAAGCTCGTCTTTTTGAAAGAACCAGTTTAAGGGTACATTTACACAGACTCTGTAACAGTTTCATAGTCTTTGCACCAGAAAATCCCACAGGGTAGAAGCTTAGAGAATTCCTTTGATAGATTGTGTGTGTGTGTGTGTGTGTGTGTGTGTGTGTGTGTGTGTGTGTGTGTGTGTGTGTGTGTGTGTGTGTGTGTGTGTGCATGCGCAATATGGAGCAACAGACAGACACAGATGGATATCCAGGCAAACAAACAGACAGAGAGGTAGTAAAAGAGCAGAACAGACAGCTGAAAGTGACTCTAAATGTGTTTCTCTATTTTCTTTTAGCTACAAATTATATCTGGAGAGGAACCAAAGGTATTTACGCTGTATCGCACTCTTGAGCTGCTTTCACTCCCTCTTTATTGTGCCTAGCTACCTAACGCTTACAGTAATAAATTGTTGTGTGATGGAATATGCGAAGTAATATGTCTGGCAACGTTACTCGTGTCTTGTGCTGTGTGAAACAGGTATCAATATGTCTGATAATGTCACATGTTTTGTTGTTGTGTTGTAAGTGATAACAAAAAGTAATATGTCTGATAATGTCACTGTTGTTGTTGTGTTGTAAGTGATGTCAAAAAGTAATATGTCTGATAATGTCACTGTTGGTGTTGTGTTGTAAGTGATATCAAAAAGTAATATGTCTGATAATGTTACTGTTGTTGTTGTTGTGTTGTAAGTGATATCAAAAGTAATATGTCTGATAATGTTACTGTTGTTGTTGTGTTGTAAGTGTGTGTGTGTGTGTTGTGTTTGTGTGTGTATTTTGTTGTTGTGTTGTATTTATGTATGTATGTATGTATGTATGCATGATGTATGCATGCATGATGCATGCATGCTATGATGTATGATGATGCATGGCATGATGCTGAGGACGGACGGACGGACGGACGGAGGACGGATGGATGGACGGATGATGGATATGTTTGTATGTATGTACGTACATTTCTTACGTAGAGTTTCTTATCATATGTATGTATATGTATTGCATTTTGTTGTTTAGATTCTATGTTTCATTAATGTGGATGAGAGAGCTCTTGAGTATTAATTGACAATAAAGGTTGGCGAGGTGTATGCCAGAACGGATCACACCTAAACTTTGACATGATCTATGAAGCCTGACAAAGTTTGTATCGCCATTGGCGATCACTTTGCTATAAAACCAGGTGAAAGTTGTCCCCCTAATTCAGCCAGCAGCTGTCATAACAACACTGTTAATTAAGCACACATAGCTTGGCAGAGATGAGACGCTTTCCAGACTCCTTGGCATCTCTTACAAAGACCACATTAGTAACGAGGAAGTTAGAATCAGAATCAGTCAAGCCATCGGGCCCTTTGAAGATCTCCTGACCACAGTCAAAAAACGCAAACTGAAGTGGTATGGGCACGTCGCAAGATCAACAGGGCTTGCCAAGACGATTCTGCAAGGAACCGTGCAAGGCGGGAGAAGAGAGGCAGGCAGAGAAAGAGATGGGAGGACAACATCCGAGAGTGGACGGGCCTCAGCTGAGTGACACCCTGAGAAAGGTCAAGAACAGGGAAATGGAGAGAGCTGGTTGCGAGGTCTTCCGTGGCGCCCCTACGGTCTAAATAGACTACGGGATAGAAGGAGAAGAAGAAGCTTGGCAACAACAGTGCCTGCTCCCCAAGTTTTCAAACAATGATGTTGAAATCTCTGTATCTGCCTGCATCAGCAATGAGTCCAGAAACAAACAGTGACCTAGACTGTCCACAGCTCGGCGCATCAAGCATGCGAGGTGCCCTTACCGGCCAGCAGACCGCAGGCAGAGACCATTGTCCTCCACGCTCCTGCTGTCAACACCACAGCGCTCCTGTGCCTCTGCTGACCTGTCCTTCGCAGCACGTGACACACGTGGCCTTTGCCTGTGACCAGCACAGCGAGTGTGGGGGGCAGCTAAGCAGCGAGGGTCTGTCCCAAATTCACCGCTACCTGCAGGGTGCTGCCTCCTCACAGACTGCCCTCTACTTCGTCTGTGGCAGCAGTGGGGAAGGCGTGCCCTTCAGCCTGGTGTGTGACTTCACTGCAGACTGTGGGGACAGGAGCGATGAGCTGGGCTGTGTGTTTCCGCCCTGCACTGGCTACAGGGATGACTGTGGTAACGGTCAGGTGAGAGCGGTGTTTGTACTCTTTTACCTCTGTGTGTACCTATCTATCTTCTGTCTGTCTGTCTGTCTGTCTATCTTCTATCTATCTATCTATCTATCTATCTATCTTCTGTCTGTCTTTTTCTATCTATCTATCTATCTATCTATCTATCTATCTATCTATCTATCTGTCTATCTATCTATCTATCTATCTATCTATCTATCTATCTATCTATCTATCTGTCTGTCTGTCTGTCTGTCTGTCTATCTATCTGTCTATCTATCTGTCTATCTATCTGTCTATCTATCTGTCTATCTATCTGTCTATCTATCTGTCTATCTATCTATCTGTCTATCTATCTGTCTGTCTGTCTGTCTGTCTGTCTGTCTCTGTCTGTCCGTCTATCCGTCTATCCATCCATCTATCTATCTATCTATCCTTTCTACTTCTATCTATCTATCTATCTACCTATCTATCTACCTATACAGCTATCTATCTATCTATCTATCTATCTATCTACCATCTACCTATCTATCTATGTATCTGCCAAAACTATCTGTCTCCTTGTCTGTCTGTCTGTCTGTCTGTCTGTCTGTCTGTCTGTCTATATGTATGTATGTATGTATGTATGTATGTATGTTGTATGTATGTATGTATGTATGTATGTATGTATGTATGTATGTGCATAAATTATACACCGGAGCTAAGAGAGTCTGGTAGAGAAATCCTAACTGATGCCTTCACATCTGGTGGATGGAGACCTGTTTACAGCAGGAGTGAGACTGGTGCTAGATCCACAGCTGAAGAGAAGAGCCCACCAGTTTACTGGAGACAGAAGTTGCAACTGATCAAACATAAGAACTAATATGCACTGAGCACAGAGTACCATAAGGGTCAGTGTTGGTTCCCCTTTTATTTTTTAGTCTATGTAAAATGACCATGCCGTTATTTCTAGAATGTTGCTTTTTCATTTTGTTTATAGTGTGTACATCGTGATCGAAGATGTAACGGAGTACACGACTGCAACACAGTCAGTGACGAGAGGAGCTGTAACAAACAAAGGATAATGTCACTGCACAATATCATAAAGCCCCCAGCCCTGGTCGATTTTAACGAGGATGGATATTTCACTGTGACTGCTTTGCCCGCCAACACTTTTCGGTGCCCAGCCACACACTACCAGTGCTCTGGTGACGGCTACTGTCTACCTGTCTACAGCAGGTGTAATGGAGTGTATGACTGCCCAGGCCACCAGGACGAAGCTGGATGTGACTTCTACACGTGCAGAGGGCTGTACCGATGCCGGGGGCTGGACAGAACGATCTGCATGCACGTGCAACACCTGTGTGATGGCGTGGCGCACTGTCCACTGCAGGATGATGAACTGATGTGCAGAATGGACGAGGCCTGTCCAGAGCGGTGTGTCTGTCTCGGTAATTCTGTTGCTCGCGCAGAGACCTCCCTACGTCTTCGTTACCTGGATGTTACAAGCAGTGGAGTGACTTTAAATTCCATTCTCAACAACTCCATGCTGATCCATCTAAAAGCCCAGGCTTGTGGCTGGAAAAGCTTGACTGAAATGACCTTACCGAACCTCCGTGTCCTGGACCTCAGTGAGAACTGGCTGCATGACCTCCGCTTTCCACTTCACACCTCTGAAGAATCTGCAGGAGCTGAGTCTGGCTGGCAACCACCTGTCCCCTGCTCTTTCCAGCTCCAGCGGGGATTTCAAACTGGTGTCTCTGAGGCTGCTCAATCTGTCCAGAGTTCTAAATCAGCAATCTAACTTCCCCTTCATCTCAACTGCTATGCCTCATTTACAGATTCTTGATTTATCCTTCAGTGGACTGGACTCCCTGCAAGGAGGGTTTGGGTTCAAAGAATTGCAGGTTTTGAATGTGCGGGGTTGTCCTATCTCTGACTTCAGCTCTGAATTCATGCGGGACATGAGCAACCTGCAACATGTCAGGGGAGACAACTACAAATTGTGTGCTGCTCAGCTGTGTTGCCTGAGAGTTTCACCGGAAAATGCTGGCTCCAGTGAATGAAATCTCCTCCTGCACAAATTTGCTCAGATCCACTTTTTATGAACTCCTTGGTTTTCTGTTTGCTGTTCTGGCATTACTGGGAAACCTGGGCAGTTTGCTGTATCGAGTCAATCTGTATCGTCGTGGGGAAAACAAGGTTGGTTTTGCAGTGTTTGTCATTCATCTGGCTCTGTCTCGACTCTTTGATGGGTCTTTACCTGTTCATGATTGGAGCAGCAAACCGTGTCTATGCGGGCGTTTACCTGTGGCACGAAATGACATGGAGGCACAGTGCCGCTTGCAGCACTGCAGGGTTCCTCTCTTTTCTGTCGTGTGAAGTGTCCTCTCTTCTTATCTGCCTCATCACCCTGGATCGATTTCTCGTCATCCGCTTTCCTTTCAGCCGTCTTCGGTTTGGAGTGGCCTCAGCTCAGGTGGCCTGTGGCATTACCTGGGCACTGGGGATAATCCTGGCCGCCACACCTCTGCTGCCTGTGACCTCCCATTGGGCTTTCTACAGCCAGACAGGCATCTGTGTTCCTCTGCCGTCACCAGAACTGACTTTCCTGGCCAACACTATTCCTTCACAGTCATGATTGTGCTCAACCTGACCCTCTTCCTGTTGATAGCCTCGGGTCAGAGTCTCATTTACTGGTCAGTCAAGGTGAACACGATGTCCGATGACAGACTTAAGAACAAGGACAGCGCTGTACTCAAGGGGAAAAGTAGCTCCAAAGAGGTGACTATAGCGCGTCGTCTTCTGGTCATCGCCATGTCGGACTTTCTGTGCTGGTTCCCCATTGGAGTCTGTGGAGTGGTGGCCAAGCTGGGCGTCTCTGTCCCCGGGGAGGTCAATGCAGCCATGGCCACCCTAGTGCTGCCCTTCAACGCCGCCCTCAACCCTTTCCTCTACACCTACACCGCCCTGCAGCAGAAGCAGAGGCAGCAGAAGGAGAGCAGTCTGCAGGCCATGATCGCAGCTCAGGTGAAGAGGGAAGTAGGCCGCCTGCTGTCCACGCGAGAGATGCAAAAACAGACTGCAGAAAGCAGGCACGTCTTGTCAGAGTAGAGATGGAAAGTGTGTGGATAATAATTCAAATAATAATAAGACAGCACAAAAATTCATTCTGCCTGTTTGTCTCTGCTTTTACTTTTCTCCTTGCTTACAATTATTTTGATGCAATTAAAATATTTTTTTTTAAATGCATATAACTGTGTACCACATACACACATGCTCACACGCACGCGAGCACCCCCACCCCACCCCACCCCACCCCACCCCCCACCAATACCAAAACATTTTCCTATGTTTTATTGTGAATATTTTTACAATAGACAAATGGCATTAAAGAATCTGAATCAGTATTAATTTTATGGACTTGCTCACTCTGTGCGCATTGTATACAATGAGTAATTTACGGTATTGCTGATTATATACAAGTGTAACTGTTTTGCTCATTGTGTGATAATGTGCAAAATGTATTGCACACTGTAGACACTGAGCATGAAATGTTGCGCATTGTATTCAATGCGCAAACTGTACAGATTGAGCACGACATATATATTCAATCATACTCAATATTGTTTATGGCTAGTTTAAATACGGTTTATCTATTAAGCTTGGAACAAAAGCAATAGAACATGATGGAGATAATAAGCACAGGGAACAGTTAATCAGTTTAGATGTCCTGTGGTGGGAGACACAAAGGGATAGTCTGGTGGTCAGAACATTGCGCTGGCAATTTGACGACCTGAGTTCGATTCCCGGTCGAGAGGATTTTTCCCCTGGAGTTAAAATCAGTGCTGACCCCACTCTCCCCACAAGTCCTTCGGATGAGACTTTAAACCGAGGCCCCATGTGCGAACGCACGCAGAACATCTTGCACACACGTTAAATCCTGTTCCGCTTTTCGCAAGAGTAGGCCATCGTGTGCCGGTGGGAACAGATGACAAGAATAGCAACTTCATACACATGGGGACTGGATGTAAAAAAGCATATGAGTGCTTATCCCATTATCCTCGATATAAAAGAATAATAATAAAAAATAATAAAAAGTTAATCAGTTGGATGCCCAGTGGTGGGAGATACAAAGGGAAAAGGTTATGACTGTCTGTCTATCACAGAGAACTTGTGAAGCCCTCGCCTCAACCAACCAACCATCCTGGAGTGCCTTGAATGCTCGCTTATATAAATAACTCTTAGTGTCCTATAGTGAAGTGACACAATCAACTTCCTGCATGGAAGGATTTGGCCAAAATGAGCTGAAATGGGAGGGTGTGTTTAAAATGGAAATCTCTCATACTATAATCAGAACTGCATGAAATTTGAGAACAGTGTTGGTAAATGGATTGTTACATATGTCGCATTATTTTTCTTTCGTGTTTGTGTATCATGTGTCAAAAGTCAATTATTATCATATAATCTATAGTGAACAACATATTTAACACAATTGTGCGAGTGCTGTTTCCATGTATGAAAACACTGCAATACTAAAACACAAACATTTTCCTAAGGTGTCTAGTGTGCATGGACAGAGAGAAAAGGTTTCCTCTAGCCATACTCAGCTTAAAAAGTATGGCATGATGATACCTCACTTTCACTGGTTCAGGACCACGATGTTACTGCACTTTCAAGTGGTTTAGGACACTAAGAGACAAATTATTGGCGCTGTACTTTGCTGCTGCCCTTCAGCAAGAGACAGACTGCTGTAGCTGAGTGGCCGCGCAGAGGACGGGGCCTGTGTGTGTGTGTGTGTGTGTGTGTGTGTGTGTGTGTGTGTGTGTGTGTGTGTGTGTGCGTGTGTGCGTGAATGTATGTGTGTGTGTGAATGTGTGTGTGTGTGTGAATGTATGTGTGTGTGTGTGAATGTGTGTGTGTGTGTGTGTGTGTGTGTGTGTGTGTGTGTGTGTGTGTGTGTGTGTGTGTGTGTGTGTGTGTGTGTACACGGGATACAGCAGGACTGTTGTGACACCTTGTAGCAGCTGCAATCTCCTGGTATAACGAAGCTATTTTTTTGTGAGATCAGATTTTCAGAATTTCCTGTCATCAACTACGATGTGAATTAGAATCACCTGTGCTATCCTCAGGAAATACTGAATAGGGAATCTTTGTTTTCCTACTTCTATATTGTGATGGACATGAATGACTGAGCATGCATCTCTCTCTCTCTTCTCTCTCTGTCTCTCTGTATCTTCTCTTCTCTCTCTCTCTCTCTCTCTCTCTCTCTCTCTCTCTCTCTCTCTCTCTCTCTCTCTCTCTCTCTCTGACTGCAGATACGGAGAGGAGTACAGGCAGTGGAGATGAGATGCTTCTGGAGACTTCTTGGCATCTCCTACAGAGACCACATAAGCAACGAAGAGGTGCGTAACGGAATCCAGCAAACCATTGGTCCCTACGAAAATCTTCTATCAATTAAAGAAGCGTAAACTTAAATGGTGCGGGCATGTCACAAGATCGAAAGGACTTGCAAAAACAATTCTGCAAGGTACTGTCCAAGGAGGAAGAAAAAGAGGCAGACCAAGAAGAGATGGGAGGACAACATCAGCGAATGGACAGGCCTAGAACTCAACAAAATTTTGAGAACAGGCCAGAGCAGTAGAGAGAGGATATGGAGGGAATGGTTGGTGAAGTCTTGCGGGGGATGCACCACAGCAACCAGAGATAAGGAGAGATAGAAGAATAAGAGAGATAAGAGAGATAGAAAATAACCCACAGAATAAGAGAGTTGTATCCTGGAATTTTTTTTAAGAAAAATGCCACTCTGATAGGGAAACAAATACAGTTGCAGACAGGAAAAAGAAAAAAAAATGGTAGGTGCTGCACTTGTGCGACGCACTCTCCCCTGGGGAGAACCCGAATTTCACGCAAGAAATCTGCTGTGACATTAAAAAAATTTTAATTAATTTTATACCACTTTATGTGACAGCAAATTTCTCTGCGTGAAATTCGGGCTGCTCTCCCGGATATTTGCTGTCGCCACAAGTGCAGCGTTCTAACACATCTTTTATGCTGGTTTTTTTTATATAATTTTGTCATCCGCTCCTACCGGCACACGATGGCCTGCTCTTCCGAAAGGCGGAACGGGGTTTTAACGTGTGCGCAAGATTTTCTGTGTACGTTCGCTCACGGGGCCTCGGTTTATAGTCTCATCCGAATGACATAAAGTGGTAATAAATAAATAATAAATAAATAAATAAAAAAAAATTAAAAAAAATTCTGTACCCCTTCAAATCAAATCAAATCAAAATTTTCTTTCACTGCTTCCCCATCAGTGCAGGACAGGTGCCCGGGTTATGCAGGTAGCACAGCACAGCGGGAGTGTCAGGGTGACAGTTTCCATGGGAACAGATGCTGAGTTGTAGGATGCCCCAGCCTCTGTAACCTGGATGGTGACTGTCACGGTACATACATACATACATACTTACATCCTTTTCTTCTGTGCTCCTTTGATTTGATTTGATTTATATATTCTTTTATATCGAGAATAATGGGATAAGCACTCTTGTGCTTTTTTACATCCAGTCCCCGTGTGTATGCAGTTTTGTCAATGTCATCTGTTCCCACCGGCACACGATGGCCCACTCTTACGAAAAGCGGAACAGGATTTAACGTGTGCGCAAGATGTTCTGCGTGCGTTCGCACACGGGGCCTCGGTTTGCAGTCTCATCCGAAAGACTTTTGGGAGAGCGGAGCGAGTCAGCATGATGTTAACTCCAGGGGAAAAATCTCCTCGACCGGACTCGAACCCGGGTCGTCAAATTGCCAGCGCAATGTTCTGACCACTAGGCTATCCGTCTTCTGACTAGGCATGCAGGGAAGTTGGGAATATTAGCAATAATACATGCAACCCACTTTTTTATCATCAAAGCAGGGGTGTCTGACATTAGCAGTGGATTATAATGCTGCATTCTTTTGAGTAGGTGACATCCAAGAAGACGATGATAAATAATACATTCATGGTGATGAGAACGATTGATGATGATGATGGAGATGATGATGATGATGATGATGATGATGAAGAAGATGATGGTGGTGGTGGTGGTGATGATGATGATGATGATGATGTATGATGATGATGGTGGTGGTGGTGGTGGTGGTGGTGGTGATGATGATGATGATGATGATGATGATGATGATGATGATGATGATGACGACGACGTTGTTACTGCTGTTGCAGGTCAAAGCCATTGGGGTGCTGGTAGTTCCAGACGGAGAAAGAGTCTGGTGCACATCACTCCAGTGCGAAAGCAGCCTCCCCTTCCATGAACAGAAGACGATCATCAAATCTATGGCCCCGACCTAGAGGAGAAAAGGACGACTACTACCACCACCTCAAAAGAGAGGAACAAGTCATCATTCTAAGACTCTGCACTGGGAACACAACAGGCTAAACCACCATATTTCGACAAAGCTGAAACTTGCTCCTTCTCCCCTGTGTGCCTGTGGTAAAGAAAACCAGACAGGTGAGCACATCCTTCAGAGGTGTACGCTATTCAGCGACCTGAGGAAGAAAGTTGTGTGGCTAACGACGGAGATAAAATAATAACCCTACAGACCAAGCTGTACAGCCCACGAGAGGAGCTGGAAAGTGACATGTATGCCATTATTTTTCCCCAGACACATCTGACAGTGTAAAGCGAACGAGAGAAGAAGAAGAAGAGGAGTCCAGTTACTGCTGCTGACTAACACAGTTTACAGTGACACAGTTCACATTGACACAGTAGTTTACACTGACACAGTAGTTTACACTGACACAGTAGTTTACACTGACACAGTAGTAGTTTACACTGATACAGTAGTAGTTCACACTGATACAGTAGTAGTTCACACTGACACAGTTTACACTGACAGTTTACACCCCGTCACGTGACACCACAGATTACACCCCGTCACGTGACACCACAGTTTACACCCAGTGAAGTTTTACACCCCTGCCACTTGACACAATTTTTACAGCCTATCTTTATTGATACAATTTACAGTCTGTCACGTGACATAAGTTACAGCCCCCCCCCTCTCACTTGACACACCACAGTTTACACCCAGTCACGTGACACCACAGTTTACACCCAGTGAAGTTTACACCCCCTGCCACTTGAACCAATTTTTTACAGCCTATCTTTATTGACAGTTTACAGTCTGTCACTTGACACAGTCTACATACAGTCTGTCACTTGACACAGTCTACATACAGTCTGTCACTTGACACAGTCTACATACAGTCTGTCACTTGACACAGTCTACATACAGTCTGCCACTTGACACAGTCTACATACAGTCTGCCACTTGACACTACATACAGTCTGTCACTTAACACAGTCTACATACAGTCTGCCGCTTGACACATTTTACAGCCAGTCACTTGTGTACACAACACACACACACACACACACACACACACACACACACACACACACACACACACACGCACACACACAATGTGAGAACTTCGCACACACACACACACACACACACACACACACACACACACACACACACACACACACACACACACACACACAATGTGAGAACTTCCCTATGAAAATCGGCACCTGGCAAAAACCGAGACAATAAAACTGGGCAGAACACCCAGCCGCCTCAACATCAACATCAGTGGAACATTGCTGAAACAAAGTCAGTGAGTTCAAATACCTTGGGAGTATTTTCACAGAAGATGGACGTCTCAACAGAGAGATCCAGACAAGAATTCCAAAGGCCAAAAGCGTCAGAGCTATCAGCTTGCTCCACTATTATTAAGACACCCCAATATCCCCCATCGAGACCAAAGCCAAACTCATCGTCCATATTTAGACCAACCTTGATCTACCAGAGGCAGACGTGGACCCTTACCCAAAAAGTCTGGAAAGAAAGATCACATGCAGTGTTTAAGGAGAGTTGTCAATAAAACCTGACGTGACCTTAATCAAGAACACTTGAACATACGCATATATATATATATCTATATATCTAATGTGTGTATATATATATAATATATATATATATATATATATATATATATATATATATATATATATATATATTGTGGCAGGGCGGTAATTAGATTACTTCCCTTGCGATCGGAACTGCCAATCGCAGCGTCGTGGGTGTAACGTTTGGATCCACACCTGTGAATTGTGCGACGTTCTGTATCGTTGGGGGGTGGTCGAAAGCCGTCCTCTGCATGCATTTTGCCCGTAGCGGTAAAATGTAGTATTTATGCAGCCTCTTTTTAGAGGCCACATTCCCACTGTCTGACCGTGCTGTCGTTGCCCAGAAGTTGTACAGAGTCGCGGCAGATCAAATATCTGCACTCTGTTACAATATATATAAATATATATATATATATATATATATATATATATATATATATACCCACGCACCCCACATTTTGTTTAATATTACTATTTGTGAAAAGACAAAAATTGAAGACGACACACGTACACACACGCGCGCGCGTGTGCACATACACACACACACACACACACACACACGCACGGGATAGCCTAGTGGTTAGAACATTGCGCTCGCAATTTGACGATCCGGGTTCGATTCCCGTTCGAGGAGATTTTTCTCCTGGAGTTAACATCAGTTGCTGACTCCACACTCCCCTAAAGTCCTTCGGATGAGACTATAAACCGAGGCCCCGTGTGTGAACGCGCGCAGAACATCTTGCGCACACGTTAAATCCTGTTCTGTTTTTCGGAAGAGCAGGCCATCGTGTGCCAGTAGGAGCGGATGACAAAATTATTTTAAAAAACACAAAAAACACCATGCACACAGGTGTCATGTTTAGTGTCACAATATATTATGACGTTTGAAGTTGGTTTTTTTGTTGTTTTTTTAGAAGTAAAGAAAGTGTTTTGTTATTACAGTTGATCAGGCTTGGGTTGTTGCCCGTGTTTTTGTTGTTGGGTGAAGGAGGTGCCTGAGCACGATGTTTGTAACGGTTGGGTCATTTTGGGGCCGTGTTCCTTTTCTGGTATATGTTTTATCAGTGATGTTTTTTCGTGCGTGGATCCTGTGTTTGTAATGCAAGTTCTTGATGTGAGTGATATATCTTAAGACAGAATTTTGATCAGAGAAGGAGAGAGTTTTGTCGAGATGGGTACAAGCTCATCGAAGGAGGAGTGGGGTAGCTCTCTCGGTTGATGGCTTTAGTTGTCTTGGATGTTTCGTTGAGGTTTTTGTTGGTCGATGTTAATTTGAGCTGAGTGCTTTGTACCACTCCTCGGAGGAGGAGTTGACAGCGTTGGTTTTTGTTTGTGTTTTTTTTTGAGGGGGGAGGGGGGGGGGGGGTTTGTGTGTGTTTTCTGTCATTGGAATTGAAGTATTGACGGTGGTTATTTTGCCGGTGTGTGGCAAGATGCTGGTTGTGTGTGGGTGCAGTGACCGTTTGGAGGATTGGGTCGTAGTAATTGTGAATTGCTGGGCGTGATACTTTTTTTTTGACTTTGAGAATTTTCCACCTGTGTTTATGTACCAGAGGACTCGAAGACATTTTGTTTTTCCCCACCTGTGTTTATGTGCAAGAGGACTTTATTTACCAGTGCCTGCTGTGCCAGAAGTCTTGGAAATATTCGTTACCTGTGACTGTTTTTTTTCTCCCTTGTGGAAAGGATTATTCCGTGGATCCCCGTGCGTTGAATTATTCAAAGGACTCGTAAATGTGTGGTGTTTCTGGACTTCGAAATGGGGGGGGGGGGGTTAGTTTTCTGATAGTACCAGACAGCTGGTAGGGACAGCTGTGTGATAAGGTGAGAGTGGGAGACGTGTTTTTTGTGATACACAAGATACATGAACTGGATACGTTGTTTTGACTGGTGTTGAGTTTAATTTGGATTATCATATAGCTGTGTGTTTATGTGATTGTTAATAATTGTGAGCCATTAACATTGATGTATTGACTTAGTATTGTCGCGAGGAGATTGAAGAGGTGAGGTTGGGTTTGGCTCTGGTCGTGAAGCTGGTGATGTTGTAGTGTTGTGATGTTGTGGTGTTGAACTGGTGGAAATGTTGAGCGAGTTGAGTTTGTTTTGGTTTAGTAAATGGTTGGATGTTTGTTAATAAATGTTTGAAATATTCATTGGTGTCTGTTTTGTGTCGTCTGAATTAGAGGTATGATAGGTGGGAAGGGGGGGGGGGTTCAAAGTGACTTCCCAATAAGGGGTGACATTTAGACACCATCCCTTAGGGGGAAAAAATAATGGGTAGGCGCTGCACTTGTGGCGACGCGCTCTCTCTCCGGGGAGAGCAGCCCGAATTTGACGCAGAGAAATCTGCTGTGACATAAAGTGCTATAAATAAATAAAATGAACAATGCACAAATCACCACTATGTAGAAGGACAAAGGTGACTGCAATGACTACTTTCGTATCTCTCTACTCAGCAGTGTGGACAAGGCTTTTGCTATGGTTGTGTTAGCACAAGTGTGGGAGGGGGGTGTCGTGTGTGTGTGTGTGTGTGTGTGTGTGTGTGTGTGTGTGTGTGTGTGTGTGTGTGTGTGTGTGTGTGTGTACGTGCATGTGCGAGTGCGTGCGAACATGCTTAAATGATAGTGCTTATATGTCTTTTCTAGTCAATGGTTTTAATAAAATTGTATCTATACATTGGTGTGGTGTGGTGTGGTGTGTGTCTGTGTGTGTATGTATGTGTGTGTGTGTGTGTGTGTGTGCGCGCGCGCGCGCGCGCGCGAGTATCGTGTGTGTGTGGTCGGAGTGTGCGGTGGTTCGTACCCCGTTTGGGCCCCAAACTTTTCCTCTATCCATTAGACCCTGAATGGTGGTCTGGGCGCTAGTCTTTGAGATGAGACGATAAACCAAGGTCCCGTGTATTACACATCACTATTTAGCCCAGGTAAAAGAACCCATGGCAACAAGGGGGTTGACCCTGGCAAAATTCTGTAGAAAAAAGCCACTTTGATAGGGAAACAAAATACAGTTGCACACAGGAAAAAGAAAAAAATGGGTAGGCGCTGCACTTGTGGTGACGCGCTCTCCCCGGGCAGAGCAGCCCGAATTTCACGCAGAGAAATCTGCTGTGACAGAAAGTGGTACAAAAAAAAAGCCAAAAGAAAATACCTGTCAACTTTTCCACACCAACCATATGTATTGTGGCCCAAGGCCGATGTACATTAATTATTTCTGAGTTCTCTCTCTCTCTCATACACACACAAACGACAAAAGTCATGAGACTATAAACCGAGGCCCCGTGTGCGAACGCACGCAAAACATCTTGCGCATACGTTAAAACACCGTTCCACCTTTCGGAAGAGCAGGCCATCATGTGCCGGTAGGAGCGGATGACAAAAAAACAACAACAAAAAACAGCATGCACACAGGTGTCGTGTTTAGACACCATCCCTTAGGAAAAAAATAATGGGTTGGCGCTGCAGATGTGGCGACGCGCTCTCCCCGGGAGAGCAGCCCGAATTTCACGCAGAGAAATCTGCTGTGACATAAAGTGGTATAAAAAAAAATCCCATATACGCGCACACATGCGTGCGCGCGTGCTCACAGCATCATGTAACATTCATCACAAAATTTTGCACAAAGTCAAAGTATGGAGCACATGTTTCCAATACTCACATTAATATTTCAGCATCCGACGTTTTGTACATCCATTTTCTGAGCTGTCTCGCATAACTGTCTTTGAAAGTAATGATAATCGTAATAATGAAAATAACCCTCTGAAGTTTTCTTCAACACGGGCAAAATTACGATCAACAAAATGTGAACATGAAGCAACTACAATAGTTATAACAACACAGAACCTAATTGACTATGGAACAAACATTTAGCAAGAAAAAAAAAAAAAAAAAAAAAAAAAAAAAAAAAAAAAAAAATATATATATATATGAACCCATCAGTCTCTGCAGACTATGGAGTTGCGCTCTAGTCTTTAGAGCGCAAAGCCTGGGCTTTTACCCATGCAGCAGACCCCCCTCTCCACGCCACTGGAATGATCCATTGGAAAGGCAATGACCGATACGAATGGTTCCAGTACCGTCGCAGGAGCCACCAGAACGTTGCCATATACCTACAGCCCCGAGCCGCCATGGGACTCCAACTCCCCGATTTTTCCTTAGGGATGGTGTCTAAACACGACACCTGTGTGCATGCTGGTTTTCTTTTTCTTTTTTTTATATTTTGTCATCCGCTCCTACCGGCACACGATGGCCTGCTCTTCCGAAAGGCGGAACGGGGTGTTTATATTCCAGTATCCTCGATATAAAAGAATAAATAAATATAAAAGAATAAATAAATAAAAACACTACACACATACACACACACAAACTACACACGCCGCTTTTTGTAAGAGTAGGCCATCGTGTGCCGGTAGGAACAGATGACATTTACAAAACTGCATACACACGGGACTGGATGTAAAAAAGCACATGAGTGCTTATTCCATTATCCTCGATACAAAAGAATCAATCAAATCAAATCAAACACACACACAACACACACGCGCGCGCGCGTGTGTGGACGCACGCAGAACATCTTGCGCACACGTTAAATCCTGTTCCGTTTTTCGTGAGAGTAGGCCATCGTGTGCCGGTGGGAACAGATGACATGTACAAAACTGCATACACACGGGGACTGGATGTAAAAAAGCATATGATTGCTCATTCCATTATCCTCGATATAAAAGAATAAATAAAATAAACACAGACACAGACACAGACAGACAGACAGACAGACAGCGTAAAGAGTAGCATGACGATGTGGTGTGTGTGTGTGTGCGTGCGTGCGTGCGTGCGCGCGCGTGTGTGTGTGTGTGTGTGTGTGTGTGCGCGCGCGCGCGCGCTGTGTGTGTGTCTGTATACCTGTCTCCTCTGTCTAGTATTATCTCTGTCTGTCTGCCTGTCTGTTTGTGAGTCTGTCTACCTCTATCTGTCTCTCTCTGTCTCTGTACATGTGTGTCTGTCTGTCTCTCTCCCTGTCTGTCTGTCTGTCTGTCCGTTTTTCTGTCGGTCAGTGTGTTTGTCTTTGTCTCTCTTTCTCTCATTAAACCATTTCAGTGTTCAGAGTTTAGTGTTCAGTGTTCAGAGTTCAGTGTTCAGTGTTCAGTGTTCAGAGTTCAGTGTTCAGAGTTCAGTGTTCAGTGTTCAGTGTTCAGAGTTCAGTGTTCAGTGTTCAGAGTTCAGTGTTCAGTGTTCTCCTCTCTCTCTCTCTCTCTCTCTCTCTCTCTCCTCTCTCTCTCTCTCTCTCTCTCTCTCTCTCTCTCTCTCTCTCCTCTCTCTCTCTCTCTCTCTCACGCACGCACGCACGCAGAACATCTTGCGCACACGTTAAATCCTGTTCCGCTTTTCGTAAGAGTAAGCCATCGTGTGCCGGTGGGAACAAATGACATTTACAAAAACTGCATGCACACGGGGACTGGATGTAAAAAAGCACAAGTTTTTTTGAAAACCTCCCAATACCTGACATCATTAAACAGATAAACATCTCTATTTTCATGCACAATTTGAATTTTAACTTATAGTGGAGATATATAGGTTCAAAGTAAGTGTGTCAACTAAAAACTACACATTTCTGGACCAGTTTTATTTGTTTTCAAGCTCGTTTTATTAAAAGAACGAACCGCTCCTTTGCTAAAACATGGCCACAATGAGTCCTCCCGGAGTTGTCTTCCTTGAATGCAAATGGCTGCGGCCTTTGTTGTGCTGTGTTCTGTCTTGGAGTTTTGTGAATTTTCTAACGTGTTTAGTGAGTTACAAGCCAAGTCGTGCAATTTGACAAGAAGAGAGAGAGGACAACGACCCCGCAAGAGACAAGTTTCGAGGTAATTAACCCACGAAGCGACTTCGTTTTGATTTTGAAAGTGTGGTAGATGAACTGAGTGAAGAGAGGGAAACTGACAGTCGTCAAGTTCAGGACATTCAATGAGCGTATCAGCGCAAAGTGCCCCGCACACTCGAAGCGAAAGAAAACTTTTCAATTTGTTTGGTTTCTTCGAAGATTCTTCAGAAGAAAGCAGCAGCAGCAGTGGTGAGAGGTGTGACAGTAGCAGTGATGAATCTGACAGCGAAACAGAAGCAGGTGCAGATACATGTATGTATTGGGTGAACAGGAATTTGGAGTGTACAGGTTGGTGGGTGTGGAAATACTAAAATCAGTACATTATGCCACAGCTCTCATGTAAGTTTTGTCACAGTGAAGTAAAACTTTTTGAAGTCGAGAGGGAAAGGTCTTATGAGTAAGTTTGCTTTTTTTTGTTGTTGCCAGAATGAAAGATGTGATAGACAAACTGCATTCTCCTGTGGGAGACTTGGTGATATTCTTCAAGGCATGAAGATCAACATTGGACAGTTTTCCGCAGCGTTCTTTGCTAGCAAGGATGTTGTGCGTATTGTTACCATGAATGGCATGATATCAACCAAGGAGTAAAGGAAAAGGAGGCAGCTCGGAAGACTTGGCACAGAGAGAGAGAAGGATTTCCCTACCAGGCGGGAGGACATTGACTTGTGAGGTAGGATGAATGTCAAATGTCAGTGTATCGTTTTTGTCCCAAAACGTCTTTTTTTTTTAAGGTTTGTACATCATATCTTTTTCGTTTTTAAAGTTAACGTCAAAATTCGCCTTCTGTTTCCATCTCTTATATGTCCCTGCTTTCATAATCTGAAATCCTGTCCACCCTCCCAAAGTGTATAACCTTTGTAAGTGTGTGCGCGCAGGCGTACGTGTTTGTGTGTGTATGTGTGTGCGCGTGTGCGTTCAATTTCATTTAACGTCTTTTCACAAGTTGTGATATTAGACGGATGGGGGGGGGGGGGGGAAGAGGGGGGTGTATGAGTGTCAGGGGAAGAGGGTGTAGTTGGCAATGTGTGGGATAAAGAATTTCAGGGGGTCAATGCTTGCTAAGTAAATTAAAAAAAAACAAAAAAAAAAACCTTTTTGATACTAACCTATTGAACTACAGTAAACAAAAACGGGAAATGCAGTTCTAACAATCTCTAACAAAATCAGTATTTCCAATGAAAAATATAACTAAATATCAGTTACTTAATTTCACGTAAGAAAAAACAAAATACCTCCCCCAGAAAAAGAACGGGAATACCCAACAACAACTGTGAAAAATCAGCTACAATCATCAACTCTCCTATCCCTCATCCTCCAAAATCAAACAAAATAAACAACAAGAATACAAATGCCGAGTACAGGACAAATACTGCCCCCCCCCCCAAAAAAAAAACAACAAACAAACAAACAAAATTCACCCTTACAAACATGAAAAAAAAATCGATTAGAGCATCTTTAGAGTCCAAAGCAATCACAATAACAAACCAACTGGACTATGCATCAGCGATCTAAAAAAAGCCATACATATGTAACAGATTGTTCAAGATAGCTGATGGAGAAGATGCCATCAAAATGGGAATATGCCCTTTTAAGCTGCTGCATGTTAGTATATGATCTACTGTTATATCACATATGCGCGCGCGCGTATGTGTGTGTGTGTGTGTGTTTATGTGTGTGTGTGTGCGCACATTCGAATTTGTTAAAATTATTGTTATTGATCGCTTGTGTCTTTTTAGGTCAAATGCAAGCGCTTTGGTTTGCTTTTTGCGAGATATAGCGCTATATAAATTCATTTTATTATTATCATTATCATTATTATTATTTATATTATAAACGTCAAAATTCAGTGTATCGTTTTTGTCCCCAAACGCCATATTTTTTAAGGTTTATATACCATATTTTTTCATTTTTAAAGTTAGGACCTTGGAATATGGCATGAAGAGACCTTTTAATCATAGCTGGAAATCCTACCCATTTCAAGTTAATTACATTGAAAGCACAGCTACCTCTTTCACTATAGGGGTAAAATGTGTATTATTTTTGCGAATTTTGCGCATACCATGCATACTAAAATATATTACAAACATGCTTCAAAGCGGTACAGGTTCCAGAAAAACAATTTGTATAAGTAGCTAGACTTCCGTCAGTCGGTGTCGACTATGGAATTCGCGCCAGAAGAAAGGTCATTTGTTCAGCGACAACGCCGGCTGTGGCTGGTTAGTTCAATGCGAGAGTGGCAGTCTCTGTTGCATCTGATGCAGATGTGGCTTATTGAGGTGGCTGGAGTACATGCCTTCCGCTTGGCTCTCTTTTCGTTTGCTGCGGTGTGGATCTTTTCTTCACCACACTTCAGCTGTTTGTGGAGAACATTGCACCATTTGCTGTGGTCAGCCGCTACCTCCTCCCAGTTCTCTGTGTTGATGTCCAGGGCTTTCATGTCACGCTTGAAGACGTCATGGTAGCGCAGTTGGGGGCGGCCAATGCTTCTCTTGCCGGAGGCAAGTTCGCCATAGAGCAGATCTTTAGGAATGCGTCCATCCTCCATCCTTCGCACGTGACTGAGCCATCGGAGTCTGCGTTGTCTGAGGAGTGTGTACATGGTGGGAAGACCTGAAACCTTGAGGACCTGAGCGTTGGTAACTTTGTCACTCCAGTGGATGCCGAGGATGCAACGCAGAGAGCGCAGGTGGAAGCTGTTCAGTTTGCGCTCCTGTTTGGAGTATGTTGTCCATGTTTCGCTGCCATAAAGGAGAGTGCTGACGATGCAGGCGTTGTACACTGCCATCTTGGTGGAAATTGTCAGCTTTGGGTTCTCCCAGACGCGGGTGGTGAGGTGTCCTAAGGTCGTAGCAGCCTTGTAGATGCGCTTGTTGATCTCTGCATCAAGGGACAGGTTGTCACTGATGGTGGATCCCAGGTATATGAACTGGTGTACGACTTCGAGCTGGTAGTTGTCGATGCAGATGGCTGGTGTAGTAACCACATCCTGGCTCAGCACATTGGTCTTTTTCAGGCTGATTGTCGGGCCGAAGTCTTTGCAGGCCTGGAAAAACCTATCCATGAGGCATTGGAGTTCTTGCTCAGTGTGAGAAGTGACAGCATCATCATCAGCAAAAAGCATGTCCCTAATTGTTTTCTCCGTCACTTTTTGCTTTCAGTCGAGCCAGGTTGAATAGTCGACCGTTGGATCTGGTGCGTAGATATACATCTGTTGCAGTTCCAAAAGCGTGCTTTAGGAGCAGGGCAAAGAAGATGCCAAAGAGGGTGGGAGCAAGGACACACGCCTTGCTTGACTTCACTCTCAATGTCAAATGGGTTGGACATGCTGCCCTCAGACTGGATTGTTGTCTTCATGTCATCATGAAAGGATCTGATGAGACTGTGGAGTTTTGGGGGGCAACCAATTTTTACAAGGATGTTGCATAGCCCTTCCCTGCTGACTAGGTCAAAGGCCTTGGTCAGGTCTATGAAGGCTATGTAGAGGGGTTTGTGTTGTTCTCTGCATTTCTCCTGAAGTTGGCGTAGGGAGAATATCATGTCCACCGTGGAGCGTTCAGCTCGGAAGCCGCATTTTGATTTGGGTAGACACGCTCAGCAAGTTTTTGGACGCGCACAAGCATGACACGAGCGAAGAGTTTTCCTACAATGCTCAGGAGAGATATGCCTCTGTGATTATTACAATAGCTCCACTCATCTTTATTCTTGTAGAGAGTGACGATCTTGGCATCTCTCATGTCTTGCGGCACGGCTCCCTCCCTCCAACACTGGCATAGGACGTCGTGAAAGGGGCTGTAATGCATGTAACGGATGTTTTGTATATTTAAACCAAAACACAACTATGATGGATAAATACAATAAGAAATATAGTATCTTAAGTGGTGGTGGCATTTCAACTCGCGCAAAACGATACTATCATGTAAAATATTTTTTCCACATTAATGTCTAAATCATTAAGGATTTAAACATTTTTCCACAAAACTACACATTTAATAAGTATGCAAACCAAATTAAAAACAAAAATAACCATAAGTTACTGAAAAACAAAAATAAACATTAATATAACCCTCACTAGGTAGTACTGGGCCCGTAAGCGCACTTATACACACACGCGTACGCACGCACGCACGCACGCATGCACAAATACATATGTGCACATGCATACACACAGACACACATACACACACTTTCGCGCGCGCAAACACACACACAGACAAACAGTAGATGTCTTTTAAATCAGACTATGTAAAGCAAGGTTCCTTGTACGATCGCATACAGAATATCTTATGCAGACGTCGAAACCTGTTCCGCTTTTTGAAAGAGTTGTCTATCGTGTACCGGTGGTAAGGGATGACAATATTTACAAAACTGCATACACACGGGGACTAGATGTAATTTTTTGCAAAAAAGCACGTGAGTACTTACTCCATTACCCTCAAAATAAAAGAATAAAATGAATAAATGAATAAATGAATATAGATAGATAGATAGATAGATAGATAGATAGATAGATAGGTAGATAGATAGATAGGTAGATTGATAGATAGATAGATAGATAGATAGATAGATAGATAGATAGATAGATAGATAGGTAGGTAGGTAGATTGATAGATATATATATATGTATATATAGATAGATAGACAGATAGATAGGTAGATAGGTAGGTAGGTAGGTAGATTGATATATATATATATAGATAGACAGATAGATAGACAGATAGACAGATAGATAGATAGATAGATAGGTAGATAGATAGATAGATAGATAGATAGATAGATAGATAGATAGATAGGTAGATAGATAGGTAGATAGATAGGTAGATTGATAGATAGATAGATAGATAGATAGATAGATAGGTAGATAGATAGGTAGATAGATAGGTAGATTGATAGGTAGATTGATAGATAGATAGGTAGATAGGTAGATAGGTAGATTGATATATAGATAGATAGATAGATAGATAGATAGATAGATAGATAGATAGATAGATAGATAGATAGAAGAGAAGAAGAGAGAGAGAGAGAGAGGAGAGAGAGAGAGAGAGAGAGAGAGAGAGAGACGGACGGACGGACGGACGGACGGACGGACGGACGGACGGACGGAGGGGGAGGAGGGAGGGAGGGAGAGAGAGAGAGAGAGAGAGAGAGAGAGAGAGAGAGAGAGAGAGAGAGAGAGAGAGAGAGAGAGAGAGACGGACGACGGACGGACGGACGGACGGACGGACGGACGACGGAGGAGGGAGGGAGGGAGGGAGGAGAGAGAGAGAGAGAGAGAGAGAGAGAGAGAGAGGGGAGAGAGAGAAGAGAGAGAGAGAGAGA
>CM060324.1:63980906-63988481 GCA_030674155.1 Stramonita haemastoma | reverse complement strand
TTTGATTTGTTTTTTTTCTTTTATATCGGGTTTTAAAGGGGAAAAACCCCTCTTGTTCTTTTTTTTTCACCGTCCCCGTTGTGCAAATTTTGTAAAAAAGTTTTCTTTTCCCCAAAACCCACACGAGGCCCCCACTCTTACGAAAAGGGGGGAAAAGGTTTTTAAAAAGGTTTTGCGCAAGATGTTCCCCGGGGGGTTCGCACACGGGGGCCTCGGGGGTTTTAAAGTTTTTTTTTAAAAAAGGACTTGGGGGGGGGGAGTGGGAGTCGCAATGATGGTTTTTAAATCCGGGAAAAAAAAATTTCCCGACCCCATTAAAAACCCGGGGTTTTTAAAATTCCCCGCCCCAATGCACCAATAGGCTAAAAAAAGGGAGGGGGGGGGGGAGGGGGAAAAGGGGAGAGAGAGGGGGGGGAAGGGGAGAGGGGGGGGGAAGAGGAGGGGGAGAGAGGGTGTGGGGGGGGGGGGGGGGGGGGAGAGGGGAGGGAGGGGGAGAGAGAGAAAGGGGGGAGGGAGGGGGGGAGGGAAGAAGAATAAAATAATAACTTTTTTTTACCAGGGTTACAAAAGTAAAAATATTGATATTTTTTTTTTATCCGGCCCCTTTTGGGGGGGGGAGGAAGAGAGAGAGAGGGGGAAAAAGGGGAAGGGGGGAGGAGAGAAGAGAGAGAGGGGAAAAGAGAGAGAGAGGGGGGGGGGGGGGGAAAAAAAGGGGGGGGGGAGGGGGGGCACCTTCCTTGGGGGGGCGCGGGGACTTTTCAGCAGAGGGGGGAAGGGGGCTTTTTTTTAATTTAGCCACACCTGCCTCCCTCCCACCTTTGGGGGTTCAAAAACCCCCGGGGGGAAACCCCCCCCCCCCCCCCCCCCCCTCTCCCCCCTCTCCCCCCTTCTCTCTCTTTTCCCCCCCTTTTCTTCCTCCCTCTTTCCTCTCTTCAGGCCCCCCGATTTTTTATGGGTACATACAATTGGGGTCAGATGTAGTGTCAGGGAAAACTTTATTCATCATTTTGTACGTTAGCCCAAATTCGATTTTTTTAATTTCCCCTTCTCTCCTCTCTTCTCTCTCCTTTTCTTTTCTCTCTCTCCCCTTTTCCCCCCTCTCTCCCTCCCCCCCACCTCCCCCCCTTTCCCCCCCCCCCCCACCAAATCTTAATGAAAAGGGACTCAAAACCCACAGGGACTGTTTTGGGGAGAGCACAGGGGCAATTGTGTGGGTTGTGTGGGGGTGTCTTCGGTCAACAAAAGACCCAATTTATTGTAGGGTGATGGCGGTGGGCCCCTATTATGGCTATGAAATTTGGGGGGGTGGTTTGGGCACAGGCCAAAGGGCAGCGGGGAGCGGCGTCGTTTTTAATAATAAGAATAAATTCGGGCAACAGTGGGGTGGGCTGGGAAAAAAGGGGCCCCCTTTGTTGGGGTTGACTGGTGGAGTTTATTCATTTCAGGGTTTGATTTTTGGGGAAAAAAATAGTTTTTGGGCATGATGAGGGGGATGATGATGATGAAAGGTAAATAGTATAGCAAAAAGAAAATTTTTATGAGTATAGTGAAGTAAAGTAATATTTGTAATTTTAGTAGTATAGTATAGTAGTAGGGATAGTATAGTATAGTTAGTAACAAAAAGAAGGAGGAGGGGGGAGGGGGATTAGAAAGTTTGTGCAAAAGAATATCATGATAAAAAAGTATTTAGAAAAAAAGAAGGAGAAAAAGAAGAAGAAGAAAAAGAAAAGAAGAAGAAGAAGAAGAAGAAAAAAGAAAAGAAGAAGAAGAAAAGGGAGAAGAAAAGGGGGAGGAAAGGGCGAGACGTCGATGGGAAAAAACGAATAAAAACAACTTTTAAAATCTATTAAAAAAAGGGGGGGGAAATCTTTTAGTGGTTACAAATCTTTTCGGATTTTTTTTAAAAATTTTATTTTTTTTAGTTTTTTGTTTTTGGTTTTTTTTCTCTGATTTTTTAAAACTTTAGGGGACTTTTTCATCCAATGTTGTTTCTTCTTTTTAAAGTGGTTTTTTTTTGTTTTTGGGCCCCTTTTGGTTTTTTTTTTAAAAATATTGTTTAAATTTAAAAATATTGTTTAAATTTTTTAAAAAAAAAATTTTTTGGGGAATATAATATGGGTCCCTTTTTTATATTATTGGGTTATAATATAAAATATATATATATATAATAATTTTTATATATTTTAATTTATATAAAACCGCGGGGTTTTTTTTTTTCCCTTGTGCTTTTTTTTCCCGTAACCCCCAAAAATTTTTTTTTTCTGCTTTTTTGTGCCCCCTTTCCCGGGCCCAATTCTTCATCCCCGAAAGTTTTTAATTAAAAAAACAATTTCTCCCATGCCAAAGCGGGTGATGCCCCAGGCCCATTTTGGGGGGAAGGAATTTACGCAGGGGAATGCACTTTGGGTACATGACACACCCAAAAAAAAATTTCTGTCGAGATTTCCAGAACAACAAAAGAAAAAGAAACATCATTTTTTACCCAAGGGCACGGGGACGGGGCTCCCCTTTCCAATTTTTTTTATTATTTTTTTTTTTTTCCACTTTTTTTTTACAGCAGATTTCTCTGCTTAAATTCGGGCTCTCCCCGGGGGGACGCTCCCACAAGTGCGCGCCCAAACCCCTTATTTTTTTTTTAAAAACTCAGGGATGGGTCAAACAACCGGTACATGCGGTTTTTTTTAATTTTGTCATCCGTCCTACTGGGGACACATGGCCTATCTTACAAAAACGGCCCGGATTTAACGTGTGCGAAGACTTTTTTGGGGCGTTCGCACCAGGGGCCCCGGTTTTAATCTCATCCAAAAAACTGGGGGGGGGGGGGGGGGGGGGGGGGGGGGGGGGAGTCACACGATTTTAAACCCCTCCAGGAGAAAAAAAATCCCCCCAAAGGGGAATCAAACTGGGGTCGTCAAAATTGCCACGCAATTTTCTGACCAGGGGGCACCCACCCCCAAAACAATCAGAACAGACCCCCCCCCAATGGCAGTAAAAGAGAAGGCAAAGGCTGGAGCCCAAACACCACCGTACCCCCCACAGGGGAGGGAGGAAAGGGCACGTCATGGCAAATCGGACAATGCGGTCAGGCTGCGGCAGCAAATGGGCACTAACCGCCCGCACCCCCCTTAATTTTTATGTTTTTGTCCCTACGCTTTGCCCTTAGGGGTTAAATTTAAATTTAGGGGGGAGGGGGGGTTAGGGGTCACTGGACCTCTGAGCTGACCCCGGGACAAAGAGAAGAATGCAATGTCCGGGGATAGTTTTGGGGTCCACGGGAAGTTATTTTCCCGTAAAATGGTGATCCAAACCAATCACGAGGTAAGGCGCTGGTATGGGTGTTAAAGGTCTGGGGTTCAAATCTTCTCCAAAGCCATTTCTCTGTCCCATAGTGGTTGGACCTGATTGGTGCTACTCATTGTAGGTGAGCAATAACCCAAAGGTCTTTGTGCAACCTCCCTTTTGCGCATGTGAAAGAACCCAGGACAACCATTTACAGAATGTCTCCCGGATTTTTTTTTAAAAACGTAGGAGGTAATTTTACTTTTAAAAGAAAACAAATAATATTGGCAGATGAAAAATGAAAATATTTGCACTTTTTACAGGAAGAAAAACTACTTGTCATCTAGAAATAAAGAATCGTGACTATAACTGCTTTGCAACAAAAGACAAAAAACTGGTAAATTAATGCATTGCCCACAATGTGCCTGCTCTTTTAGGTATGGAGAAAAATGGGGAAGACGTCCCTACCTACACCTCTGATGGCAAGTATTGCATTGCCACGAAACTCCCCCAGATGGAGGCTGGTACATAGTAAGATTGGCTTTTAGATATCCAAGGTGCAAACTTCTAACTCCACAATGCCTTACAGAAAAAAGTTTTCTACATCTTCAATTTTTACCAGAGACATTCTCTGAATTTTTTTCGTTAGTTCTTTAATGTGTACTAAAATGGAGGTTGCGCTTAAGATCTCGTTTAATTTTCTCATCTAAAAGAACATGTCAGTCCAGCCACCATGGGCTAGAAGGCTGGCTCTGACTAGGATCTGAACCATGGAGTGTTCACTTTCTATCCTGGTGCGTTGCCTTTTGATTGGTTGTGGTTAATCACCCACCAGAACAGTGTTAGGTCAGCTTCGTTGCAGGACAGTGCAACCATAAGCTGTCATACATCCTCCCAATATTTTGGCCAGAAAAGACTTCCAGTGAAATCTACTGAGAAATGCAACCAAACTGACATGGGCACCATCATTATCAAACGAAGATGGATTGGGCATGTACTCCGGAGAAACACACAATCTGTCGCAAGAACAGCACTGCACTGGACCCCAGACGGCAAGAGAAAGAGAGGAAGACCAAGAGCAACATGGAGGAGGACAGTGGAATGTGAGTATGGAAGCCATGCAGCACTCTTGGAGTTCATGGCCAGGCTGGCACAGGATAGGTAGGGGTGGAAAGTCTTTGTTGCTGCCCTACACACCACTGGGTGTAAAGGGATGATGATGATGATGATGGGAGAGTGGAGGAGGCTGGTTCGCAGAATCTTCAGTGTGCCCTCACGCTCCATGGGACTACTACAGGACAGGTGAAGGACATTAAGGAGAGAACCCTTGTTTCCTTGTGCACGTGCACTGTGCACATTTGTATGCTTCCATTTTCAGTAGTGGTGATATTGAGGAAGGGTAAGGCTACGGCCATAGTAAAGCCGCTTTTTGCCGCCGTCAATTTTGCCGGCTGGGTGAAAAGTCCTGCCCGGCTTAATTGCTATGTGGCATCACTGATGACGGCTGTGCATGGCCCATAGTAGAGCCGGCCCGGTCCGGTATTTTTAACCCGTCCTTTCGACTTTCGAGCAAAACGTCCGTTTGCGGGTTGACAGAAAGGAAAATAGTCAAGAAAAAACTTATTCATGGTACAAATTAATTGCTTCGAAATTTCTGACTACACAAAGTATTAAATTGACCCTTCTATATTACATTCCAGTGGTTTTGATAAAAGTTTTGTGGGGGAATTTTACGTAAAAACACTGTTTGTGGTGAATTATTTTCTGTTGATTTCGCGTGGGGTGGTGGGGCGGAGTCTCAGTTGCCGCGGCAGCCTCGTTTTCGCATCACTCGCAGTTTCAGGGTGATGACTCATTATCTCCCTTGACCAACATTGTCAAAAAAGACATCTGTCAAACTCCAGAAAAGCCTGGTTGAATATGGCCACTTTAAGGGATCCGTTCTACCGATAAAGGAACGGCCGGGTTTGCTATGGGCATAGCCTAGCCTAGCAGCTGGTTGGTTGCCTTATAGCAGGGTAAGTTACAGTGAAGTCTTTGTCCACTGTTACCGAGATACAGGCGGTTTTTTTCAATTCTGTTGTAGTCCCTTTCCCCAAATGATAGCCCCCCTCCCCTACTATAAATAATGTTGCTATATTCTCTAAATCTTCATCGTTTGTGACTTTAAATAAACAATCCCAATCTTTAACCATCTTCAATATCACTGGATGAAAGCTTTACCATAATGTCAGAGGGCGTAGGGGAAGACGTTGTGTGTTAATGGAAACATCAGCAAAACCCAAAGAACTCATGTAGACATCCTTTGTAATAGCTGTTATAGGGGGCAATTCAGGACAAAATGGATGGTTACATGTTGTCGACCCGCAGCGGGGTAGATAATAAACCAATTCTTCCCTCCCCTTATCTCCAACACACCTGGGTGTGCGGGGCTATTTGACGAGGAATTTACAACCCGTTTCCAATTAATGCCCCTAACCCTTTCCTTATCTCCCTTGCCGCGGTTCCCATCTCTTTTAGCCATCGCTTCCAATTTGCAGTATTTACCTCCCGGGCTTTTTTTACACGCTCCTACGCGACAGCAGACGACAGTGCAGCGGGGCCATACATCGCTTCCCTCCCTTTGCCTGCCTCCTCCACCGCGTCTGCTTAACGTCTGCTGTCAGAACTTGAAGGAGCTCTCCTGCTCCAAGAGTCCGATAAAGTGGCTCCAGTTTCAAGCCTCAGCCTCGTAGCAGACGATAACGGTTCTCGCAAAATGGGGGAATTATAAACAAAAAGACTCATCTCGTCTCTTTACTGGAGGTTTTTGCTGGTAGTAGGGGAATTATGATGGGAGATAAAGGTTTTGTAGGAGACAACTTGTAGCCTGTTGCTACTGGATACTGTGGTTTGTTATCGTTCCCGAGACAAAGAATTGGCTTCCGGAAATAAACAGAAAGTGATATAGGCCTATATGCCCAAAGTTGGCCCCAGTTTGCTTGTTCAGGTTATCTTTTTTTTTTTTTCTGTTTATCATTTGTACTTTAGTCTTTAAGGAAAACAGCATTTACTTAATACTTTCTTCTCTTTCTTCCAACACTCAGACAGCGAACAACTGTTGTCGGTCATAGGAGCAAAAGATGACGCTCCACCACATAAGGAGTCGCATTGCACCAGAGATCAATTTTTAGTTATTGACATGTTATTAATCTGCAATAAAGTGGTTATACAATACAAAAAACAGATTGAAAATCAGATAATCCTATCAAAAGTTATTACAAACTTGAAATGATAGACTGCAGAAAATGACAAAATGAGAAATTGACAAGTTAAGCATCCTAATAGGTGTTCAAATGAGGGCTTTGGTATTTTAAAAACACGTTTAAAAGGCAAAAAAGAAACAAAATTATGCCTTGATATTTTACTACAAGGTAGAATAATGGCTATTGTTTTATAATCAATCAAAATATAAAAATCGACAACTTGACCACCACCTGCCTTTAATGGCTCCTAGCGGAAAGTGGGTCAGGTGCTAAGCGACTCATTTCGTGGTGGAGCGTCACATTATTATGCCCAAAGTTTGCCCAGTTTGCTTGTTCAGGTTATCGTTTCTTCTTCTTCTTTTTTGTGTTTCTTTGGTACTTTTGTCTTTAAAGAAAACAGCATTTACATGATCATTTCATCTCTTTCTTCCAACACTCAGACAGCAACTATCGTTGTCTGTCATAGGAGCGAAAATGAGTTACGCTGCCGTTAAGCGCCTGACAAGTCAGGCCCCAGCGCATCCAAACTCCTGCGTGAGAGAGAATTGTTATCTTTTAAATCTTTCTGGGAAGAAAAGGCAGGAGAACTAGGGACCAAGAAGGCAGAAAATAGACAAGAAGGAGGTGAAGGAGGACAAAAAAGAACAAGGCAGAAACAAAAAGAGGATAGAAAAGAGGGAATTTCCGGAAGGTGGGGAGGAGTGCTATTAATACTGACAGACCCCTTGAACATTCCCGTGGAAGAGATTTTGTGGATGATTGTTGCTCTGGTAATGAAGAACCGGGAGATCACATCAGCGCTTAATTTAACGCATTGGTGTTTCTATTCTGCAAAATTGTGAAACACAGTTGGATTCTGTTGCTCAAGGAGGGATAATTACGCTTAGAGAATCACTGATGATGGTGGTGTACATCTAAAAGTTACCCCAGAAAAAAACAACTTGGGACCATGTAGACTACATCTGGTCACGCAGACAGGAGGCACAGCCCTACCATACCTATAATTTACAGACAAACACGCTCTCTCTGTCGCTGTCTCTGTGTCTGTCTG
>CM060324.1:63969991-63972491 GCA_030674155.1 Stramonita haemastoma | reverse complement strand
CTAGAGGTAAAGCCCCTACCTAGACCATGAGTGGTGGTCTGGGTGCTAGTCTTTCCGATGAGATGCTAAACAGAGGTCGCACGTATTACGCATGCAAAAGAACCCACGGCAACGAAAGGGTTGTCCCTGGTAAAATTCTCTAGGAAAAAAAACCCCACTGATAGTGAAACAAATACAGTTGCAGACAGCAAAAAAATAATGTGTGGCGCTGCTCTTGTGGCGACGCGCTCTGAGCGAGGGGTGGTGGGGTGGGGGGCAGAGCATTCCGAATTTCATGCAGAGAAATCTGCTGTGACTGTAAGTGGCTTAAAAAAAACGCACAAGGCAAACATACAAAAAGGAAGTTGCTACCCTGTTCTTCTTGTTCTGATCACGACCCCCCAACCCCACCCCACCCCACCCCCACCCTCCCTGACTAAGTGGAAAACCCACATTTGTATGTCATCCCTGATAATATATGTGACATTATGATGATGATGATGATGATGATGATGATGATGATGATGATGATGATGATGATGATTATTTTACATCCTCTCCATTGAGAGGCGATTGATTTGATTTGATTTATTCTTTTATATCGGGGATAATGGAATAAGCACTCTTGTGCTTTTTTACATCCAATCCCCGTGTGTATGCAGTTTTGTCAATGTCATCTGTTCCCACCGGCACACGATGGCCTACTCTTACGAAAAGCGAAAATGCGCAAGATGTTCTGCCTGCGTTCGCATACGGGGCCTCGGTTTAAAGTCTCATCTGAAAGACTTTGGGGAGGGGAGTGGAGTCAGCACTGATGTCAACTCCAGGACAAAAATCTCCTCGACCGGACTCGAACCCGGGTCGTCAAATTACCAGCGCAATGTTCTGATCACTAGGCTACCCCGTCCCCCCCTTTGGCCACATGATTAGCTCGTGTGCCAACTGCTGATGTCGCGGATTTGTTAAAGACTGGAAGGAGGAATATGAGGATGATAAATTCCAGTCATGGAAAGGAATCCGGAGATAACTTAACCTCCCCTTGAAAGATTTACAACATCATCATCATCGGTTACCGGCATCTTACTTGCCTTACCTGTCAGTTTGTGACATCGTAAACAAAGAGGGGAGGGGAGGGAGGGAGGATGGAGGAGAGAGGAAGAGAGAGAGAGAGAGAGAGAGGAGAGAGAGGAGAGAGAGAGAGAGAGAGAGAGAGAGAGAGAGAGAGAGATTTGATTTGATTTATTCTTTTATATCGAGGATAATGGAATAAGCACTCTTGTTGTGTGTGTGTGTGTGTGTGTGTGTGTGTGTGTGTGTGTGTGTGTGTGTGTGAGAGAGAGAGAGAGAGAGAGAGAGAGAGAGAGAGAGAGAGAGAGGGAGAGAGAGAGAGACAGAGCTAGAGAGACAGAGAGAGACAGAGAGACAGAGAGAGAGGTGGGGGGAACGACATTTGATTTGATTTGATTTGATTTGATTTTATTCTTATATATCGAGGATAATGGAATAAGTACTCGTGTGTGTGTGTGTGTGTGTGTGTGTGTGTGTGTGTGTGTGTGTGTGTGTGTGTGTGTGTGTTGTGTGTGTGAGAGAGAGAGAGAGAGAGAGAGGAGAGAGAGAGAGAGAGAGAGAGAGAGAGAGACAGACAGACAGACAGAGAGACAGAGAGACAGAGAGAGAAAGGGAGGGAGGGAGGGAGGGAGGGAGGAGGAGAGAGAGAGGAGAGAGGAGAGAGAGAGAGGGAGAGAGAGAGAGAGAGGAGAGAGAGGAGAGAGAGAGAGACAGACAGACAGACAGACAGACAGACAGAAGAGAGAAAGGGAGGGAGAGAGAGAGGGGGGAATGGAGGGAGGGAGGGAGGGAGGAGGAGAGAGAGAGAGAGAAGAGAGAGAGAGAGGAGAGAGAGAGAGAGAGAGAGGGGAGAGAGAGGAGAAGAGAGAGAGAGAGGAGAGAGGAGTGCGCTACTGTACTTGCAAGCAAAGAGAGAGAGAGAGAGAGAGAGAGAGAGAGAGAGAGGGGAGAGAGAGAGGAGGAGAGAGAATGAGGTAGAGAGAGAGAGAGAGAGAGAGAGAGAGTGAGAGAGAGTGCGCTGCTGTACTTGCAAGCAAGAGAGAGAGAGAGGATGAGAGAGGATGAGGAGAGAGAGAGAGAGAGAGAGAGAGAGAGAGATTTGATATGATTTGATTTCTTTTATATCGAGGATAGTGGAATAAGCTCTCTTGTGCTTTTTTACATCCAGTCCCCGTGTGTATGCAGTTTTGTAAATGTCATCTGTTCCCACCGGCACACGATGGTCTACTCTTGCAAAAAGCGGAACAGGATTTAACGTGGTGCGCAAGATGTTCTGAGAGGAGAGAGACAGACAGACAGACAGACAAGCAGACCGACAAGTACATGACGAAAAGAAGAAAATAAATATTGACAGTCCAGTGAAAAAGAGTTCACCCCTGTTTTGCGACGTAGCCTACACTGTTTTTTTTTCTCTCGCCCTTTCGGCACGTGAATTACGTGGACTGACAGTGTG
>CM060324.1:63954991-63962491 GCA_030674155.1 Stramonita haemastoma | reverse complement strand
CTACGCCCCACGCGAAATCAACAGAAAATAGTTCGACATAAAAAGTGTATTTCTGGCCAAAAGATTTGGAAATGTATGACAGCATTATTGTTGCACTGTCATGTAACGAACCTGACCTAACACTGTTCTGGTGGTCAACCCAAACCAATCAAAAGGCAACGCACCGGTATAGAAAGTGAACACTCCGTGGTTCAAATCCTAGTCAGAGCCAGCCTCTCTAGCCCATGGTGGCTGGACTGACATTGCTCTTTTAGATGAGAAAATTAACTAAGATCTTAAGCGCAACCGTATTGTATGTGCATGCATTTTTCCTTATGTTTTTTTATGCTAGTCAAATTTTTCATGTTATAAATTATGTAACACTATTTAAATTAATTTGATTGTACAGCGCGGTGAGCCCATGTTTTGGGGAATTCGTGCTATAAAGCCTCCAATTTTATTATTATTATTATGACTATTAACCTCCATTTTAGTACACATTAAAGAACAACAAAAAAATTCAGAGAATGTCTGTGGTAAAAATTGAAGATGTAGAAAACTTTTTTTCTGTAAGGCATTGTGGAGTTAGAAGTTTGCACCTTGGATATCTAAAAGCCAATCATACTATGTACCAGCCTCCCATCTGTGGGGAGTTTGGTTGCAATGCAATACATTGCCATCAGAAGGTGTAGGTAGGGACCGTCTTCCTCGATATTCTCCATACCTAAAAGAGCAGGCACATTGTGGGCAATGCATTAAAGTTACCCAGTTTTTTGTCTTTTGTTGCAAAGCAGTTATAGTCACGATTCCTTTATTTCTAGATGACAAGTAGTTGTTCTTCCTGTAAAAAGTGCAAATACTTTTCATTTTTCATCTGCCAATATTATTTGTTTTCTTTTAAAAGTAAGTTACCTACCTACGTTTTAAAAAAAAATACCGGAGACATTCTGTAAATGTTGTCCTGGGTTCTTTCACATGCGCTAAAAAGCAGGTTGCACCAAAGACCTCGGGTTATTGCCTCACCTACATGAGTAGCACCAATCAGGTCCAACCACTATGGGACAGAGAAACTGGCTTCGGAGAAGATTTGAACCCCAGACCTTTCACATCCCATACCAGCGCCTTACCTCGTGATTGGTTTGGATCACCATTTCACGGAAAATCAACTTCCCCGTGGACACAAAACTATCCCCGGACACTTGCATTCTTCTCTTTAGTCCTCGGGGTCAGCTCAGAGGTCAGTGACCCCTAACCCCCCCTCCCCCTCCCCTCATATAATTAACTCCTGAAGTGGGCAAACGCGTAGGTACAAAAACATAAAAAGGCTCTCGGGGAAGGGCGGTGCGGGCAGGTTGAGTGCCGATTTGCTGCCAGCAGCCTGACCGCATTGTCCAGATTGTGCCAGTGACAGTGCACCCTCTTCTCTCCCTCCCAGCTGTGGCGTGTAGCGGTGACGTGTTGATGTCTCCACGCCTTACTGCCATCTCTCTTTTACTGCCATCTGGCACGGGGGAGTCTCAGCTTCTCGCATTGTCTTTGGGGGATGGGATAGCCTACTGGTCAGAACAATTGCGCTGGCAATTTTGACGACCCGAGTTCGATTCCCGTTGGAGGGGACTTTTTTTCTCCTGGAGTTAACATCAGTGCTGACTCCATTCCCCCCCCCCCCCCCCCCCCCCCCCCCCCCCCACAGTCTTTTGGATGAGACTTAAAACCGAGGCCCTGTGTGCGAACGCACGCAGAACGTCTTGCGCACACGTTAAATCCTGTTCCGCTTTTCGTAAGAGTAGGCCATCGTGTGCCAGTAGGAGCGGATGACAAAATTATAAAAACCAGCATGTACACAGGTGTCGTGTTTAGACACCATCCCTGAGAGTTAAAAAAAATAATGGGTAGGCGCTGCACTTGTGGCGACGCGCTCTCCCCGGGGAGAGCAGCCCGAATTTCACGCAGAGAAATCTGCTGTGACATAAAGTGGTACAAAAAATAATAATAATAAAAATCTGGCACGGGAGTCTGTCGCAGTGTCTTAGTAAGAACATGACTGTTTCTTCTTCGTTGTTGTTCTGGAAATCTCAGACAGCAAGTATTGTTGTGTGTCATGTCAGCCTAAAGTGCATTGCCCTGCTGTCAATTCCTTCTGACCAGTCAGGCCTAGTGCATCATCCGACTTTGGCATGGGAGAGAATTGTTATCTTTTAATTAAATCTTTCTGGGATGAAGAATTAGGCAGGGAAATGGAGGCACAAAAAAGCAGAAAAAAAACAAGTTAGGGGTTGACAGGAAGAAAAGCAGCAAGGGCAAAAAGAAACACAGCGGATTATATATATATATTATATATATATATTATATATATATATATATATATATATATATCATAATATATATAGAGAGACTATATATATATTCACAAATCTGTCTTACATTTGAACAATACTATTAATTAACAATATTGTTAATCAAAACAAAGCTGCCAACAACAAACAAACACCACTTTAAAAAGAAGCATCAACATTAGGATGTAACGTACCATAAAGTATCCAAACATCAGAGTAAAAAACAAAAACAACAGAGCTAATAAAAATGAATTTTAAAGAAGTCCGAGAAGATTTGTAACCACTATAGATTTCTCGCCCTTTTTTAATAGATATTTAAAAGTTCGTATTCATATTCGTATTTGTCATCGACGTCATCGTCCTCCTCCTCTTCCTCCTTCTTCTTCTCCTCCTCCTCCTTCTTCTCTTCTTCTTCTTCTTCTTCTTCTTCTTCTTCTTCTTCTTCTCCTTCTCCTTCTTACTACTACTACTATCATCATCATGATCATTCTTCTTGCTACTACTATCATCATCTCCTCCTCCTCCTCCTTCTTCTTGTTACTACTACTACTACTACTACTACTACTACTACTACTACTAACTACTACTACTACTATACTACTATTACTTCTACTATCACTACTATCATCATCAACATTCTTCTTCTTGCTACTACTACTACCATCATCATCATCATCATCATCACCGTCATCATGACCAGACTACTTGTTTCCAAAACTCAGAACTGCACTAGCACTAAACTCTCACCAGTCAGACTCCCAACATTACATAGGCCTACATACCAGACCACAGCCACTGTTGTCGAAGTTATTCTTATTCATTGAAAACGACAGCACGCTGACCCGCTGACCTTTGGCTCTCGTGTCCACCACGTGCCAAACTTCATAGCCTATAATAGTGACCACCGCCATCAGCCTACAATGAATGGGTCATTGTTGACACGAAGACACACACACCCCACACACAATCTGCCTGTGTGCTCTCCCACACACAGTCCCTGTGGGATTTGAGTCCTGGTCATTAAGAGATTTGGTGAGGGTGGGGAGAAGGGGGAGGAGGTGAGAGAGAGAGAGAGAGAGAGAGAGAGAGAGAGAGAGAGAGAGAGAGAGAGAGAGAGAGAGAGAGAGAGAGAGAGAGAGAGAAATCTGAAAAGCCGACCTTGGGCCACACAGTACAATCATGATGAATGAAGTTTTACCTGACACTCACATCTAGAGTCCTAATTGTATGTACACACATAGAATCATACTGGGCCTGAGAGAGAGAGAGAGAGAGAGAGAGAGAGAGAGAGAGAGAGAGAGAGAGAGAGAGAGAGGTGGGGAGGGGGAGGGGGAGGGGGAGGGGGGATCTCCCGGTGGATTGGAACTCCAAGGTGGTGAGGTGAGGCAGGTGTGGCTGATTAAAGTCCCGTTACCTCTGCTGACAGTCACCGCGTCAGAAGGTAGCCCCCCCTCCCCTCCCCTTCCACCCCCCCCCCCTCTCTCTCTCTCTCTCTCTCTCTCTCCGCAAGGGCCGGATGAAAAAAAGTATGCAATACTTTGTAACCCTGGTAAAATAAAGATTATTCATTCATTCTCTCTCTCCCTCCCTCCTCCCCTTCTCTCTCTCTCTCTCCATCCCCTCTCTCTCCCTCCCCCCCACACTCTCTCTCCCTCTCTCTCTCTCCCTCTCTCTCTCTCCCCCCCCCTCTCTCTCTCTCTCCCTCCCTAGCCTAGTGGTCAGAACATTGCACTGGCAATTTGAAGACCCGGGTTCGAATCTGGTCGAGGAGATTTTTCTCCTGGAGTTAACATCATAGACCTTGGTCCCTCCGTAGACCCCCCTCCCCCCCCCTGGGGGGGATTTATGGGTGCATTTTTCTGAAACTTTGTTTATTTTAACGTTTTATGGTATATGTTACCCTCATGTAACCAGGTTATTTCAGGATATACAAGCAATTCAATATGGTAACCCTTCAGAAGGAAAATATTTAGGGGTGAGGTTAATTTACATTATTTATATAAATATATTCTTACACATTCATATCAAATTTGGTACCAAAATAAAGGGTATTAAACAGGCTATCAACATATGTTAATGTCACCGCTGCACAAGGAACGCCTGTCCCATATTTAAAAAATAAAACAGAAAATTGAAATGAAAACGCCGTACAATCCTGTCCTGCCTTCAACATCTACCTGCCAAAGTGTATAACGTTTATAGGTGTGTGTGTGCGCGCGCATGCTGCGTGCGTGCGTGCGTGCGTGCGTGCGCGCACGCGTGTGCGTGCGTGCGTGCGTGCGTGCGTGCGTGCGTGTGTGTGTGTGTGTGTGTGTGCATGCGAGTGAGTGTACATTCGAATTTGTTAAAACTGTAAATTGCTGTTGATTGCTTGTGTGTTGTGTAGGTCGAATGCAAGCGCTTTGATTTGTTTTTACAAGATATAGCGCTATAAAAGTTCCATGTATTATTATTATTATTATTATTATTATTATTATTATTATTATTATTATTATTATTATTATCATCATCATCGTCATCGTCATCATCATCATCATCATCATCATCATTATTATTATTATTATGTTCAGTGACAGGGTGGCGGATGGGTGCCATATAGTCCACAGTAGACTGTTTCTTTTCTGTCCCTTCTCTTGTGAGTGATACCCACCCTCCCCATCCAGGGACAAGTTGACTTCCATTTGTGGCCTAGAATCTGGAGGAAAAAAACACACCAAAAATCAGCAAGTTGAGCTTTGTAGACTGCCTCTGTGTTTGAGAAATGAGTTTCCACAACATGCAACTTAGGTTCTGCCTTTACTTTTGCAAAGCATGGAGGAACATCATGTAGCTCATACTGCACTGAGCATTGGCGGTCCTGATAATGAGGAGGAGGTTCTGTCTGAGACAGAAAAGTGTCAGGCATTGTGTCCCCAGTAACCTCTTGAATGACAATGCCATGAGTGGAGTGGGTGGTGTTGGCTCCTGATGGAGTTTCTTCGTTCAGGTCAAAGTTATCACAGCAAAAATGGATAACCTTGTTCTCTGTCAAACTCATTGTTGAAGGAAGAAGACTTGCGCACTGAAGTACAGAATTGGCCATAGCAGTCTCAAGTCGCACAATGGTTTTGTATCCAGCAACATGACCAAACCTATTCAACAGACTTATGATTTCAGAGCTGCCAGTTACATGTCTGACAGACATTCCAAGCAAAACATGTTTAGGCATTTTCCACTTCCTTCCTGTCACAGATTAGCATATGTCCTGGGCAATTAAGGATGCCAATCTGGTGGTTTGGGGTTGCTCCATAGATCTACTCTTTCCAGATAGCAGTGTTTTTAGAAAGTCTGTGAAAATATCTGGAGGTTTAACAGCATCAGACTGAAGAAATTCTGCAGAAGGAGGCCATGGCATATCAGGTGTTGCCTTGAAAGCATCCATAATGTATCAGCGAAGAACATATGCAGATTCCTCAAGACGTCTTTCTTCTAAAGCTGCTGACACAAATGCTGTCTCAACAGCCTGACCCTGGGCAAGTTCATCACAATAAACAAGATCACTGCGGTGGTTCGGAGCCCAGAATTGAATTCTGAAGCCAAAATGTCTCATTACTTTTTTCTTTCAGTTTGTAAGTCTTGTATCCTGGGTTGTAGAAGTCAGGAGAATGTTGTTGCATGTATTCACAGTATTTCTCACCTAGCATGGTCATTCTCTCCACCTGTGAACCTCTGATTATTGCATTTTCATCATACTCGCATATGTACTCAAATGCCCTCTCGTATGCCTGTAGCCGCTCAGTAGTTTTCTGGTCTGTTGATGTTTCAGCATGCCTGTCTTCACATCTCAGATAGTCTTTTCTACAACCTTCGTGATAGTGAGCTTCACGTACTACAAGATCTGTATCTTGATAATGAGTGAAAATGTCATCTTGTTTAGTTTTGGCTGCATCCTGTATAGACTGTTCCGCTGTCTTGGAGACACATTTTACAAGTTTTCCAAAACATGGAACCCCTTTTGAAACTTTCTTTTTAAATTTCTTCTTGCAAAAAATGCAACTGTCTTTTGGAAGCAATGGGCCTGAAGTAGCGACAGTCCTTTAGGTTTTGATGGTCCTGCAACTTCTTCACTACCTGTCTCACGCTTTCTTTTCCTGGCAAATTTCACACTTGTAAACTGTGCATAACAGCTTCTGTGATAACCATGGCGTGTAAAGTCAAGGTCTCCTGGAATACAATTACAAATCTCATCTAGTCTATGACATGCCACATCTGAAGAACGTCTCAAGTGAAGAGACTTTTAAATAGTTTTTTTTGTGCTTTCTTCAGTTAGTGGAGTTACAGTCTTTTCTGTTATTTTGGAAATAAATTATACAAGTTCTCCCACCCCTGGAAGTTTTTCTTTTGCACTTAAGTGTACTTTTGAAGGTCACTGGATGTTCATCTGCCATGTTGAAATGTTCATTTTATACAGGAAACGTCACATGGGGAAGATGAAATACACTTTCAGTGAGAGACTGCACACTTGCCAGTGACTCCACTCTCCTCAAAAGTCTTTCGGATGAGACTGTAAACCGAGGCCCCGTGTGCAAAACGTACCCAGAACGTCTTACGCACACGTTAAATCCTGTTCCGCTTTTCGTAAGAGTAGGCCATTGTGTGCGGGTGGGAACAGATGAAAAAATTTACACAACTGCATACACACGGGGACTGGATGAAAAAAGCACATGAGTGCTTATTCCATTATCCTCGATATAAAAGAATAAAATAAAAATAAAAATAAATAAAATAAAATGACCTGAAACATGATGGTTAAAATGGATACTAAAAGTACTACTCAACAGTTTGCCTTATCCCCAACGTTTGTGGTGGAGGACGCCGAACTGAAAAGAACAACGACTTATGACCACGCCTTGTTCTATTTTTAGATGTATGTTATCGTGTGTCACTTGAATGTGCTGTGGTGTGTGTGTGTGTGTGTGTGTGTGTGTGTGTGTGTGTGTGTGTGTGTGTGTGTGTGTGTGTGTGTGTGTGTGTTACACGCGTGCACACGCGTGCGACTGATCTGCATATTATGTGTAATTTCTTGAGGAAAAAAAAAAGAAACTCAAAAAAATCATAGACTCAAAGCACTGTGGTTAACGCATCCTCTTCGTTAATGATACTTATGGCTGTTGCAATACTTACTGTGTGTTACAGACATTCTCTG
>CM060324.1:63939991-63942491 GCA_030674155.1 Stramonita haemastoma | reverse complement strand
GACCTTGTGTTGGGGGTTAACCCTGCGATAGACTGGTGTCCTATCCAGGGGGGAGTCTATGACTCAGTCGCTTAACGCCACAGAAACCGGGATAAGCACCGGCCTGATGAGCCTTAGGCTCGGGACAGACTTTAACTTTACAGACTTTAATCGTTTGTTGTTATTGTTGATTTGCTTTTTTTTTGTTTTAGTATTATGCTTGTATCACACACCTTGACATTTAACACAGTGGTGATGCAATTTGTGTTCCGTTTCGAAGTGTATGTGTCGTGTGTGGTGTGTGTGTGTGTGTGTGTGTGTGTGTGTGTGTGTGTGTGTGTGTGTGTGTGTGTGTGTGTGTGTGTGTGTGTGTGCGTGCGAGCGTGCGTGCGTGCGTGCGTGCGTGCGTGTATGTGTGTGTATGTGTGTGTGAATGTGTGTGTGTCCTTTTCTTTATTCTAATGTAGTTTACTCAAAGTCGTCTGTGTGTGTGCGTGCGTGTGTGTATGCGCGCGTGCGTGCGTGCTTGCTTGTGTATATGTGTGTGTTCTGTGGATCAATCATTGTAGAAAACAGATCAAAATGAATTTGATATAAACAAACTAAAAATAAAGCAACACCAAAGCTTAACAAAAAACGCGTAAAACCTCCACAACACATACATGAAAAAAAATCTGAACGCTTCCCCCATCACCTGATTTCTGCATGGAAGAAAACTGCTATCTTTTTTTCAGTCTTTCTGTGGAAAGAAAGAAGGAGAATAGATCAAGAAGCAGAATATATAAAAAGAAGGGATAGATACGAATAAAAGAAAGAAGGCAGAAATAAAGAGAGAGATAGAAAAGAAGGAATTCTTAGCCCAGCATTTCCAAAAGGCGATGATGCTGTTTATACTGAGAAGATCCCAGCATCCTCACGGGGCAAAGGCGTCTGAATCTACAGGGAATATAATCATCTTTCTGAATTTAAACTTTCATAGCATTTGAGTGCAATGAGTCAGACATAAAGCCTGTAGCCACAAACAAAACGAAACTGACCCGAATGAACCACAATAATTCATGACTGCAGTATTTTGATTTTTGTTGTTGTTGTCGTTGTTGTTGCAATTTTTACCATCACACGGGCCTAAACCCTGGCCCAAGTTCTGCACTGATGGGGAAAGGTGGTCATCAATAATGACTGACCAAGGCTGCTCAGATTTCCTGGCCACATGCCAGCAGCATCGGTAACGATGCTCTGTAAGCGAAGCATTGGTTTTGTCAGGTGGTGAATAGTTTAAATCCTGAGAGTCGGGCGTGAGATTTGAACCCAGTGTGTGTGTGTGTGTTGCCCTGATGATGGGTGGGTGGGGGTATGCTGAGAGAAATCTGAGAGCCAGGCAGTGTGTGTGTGTGTGTGTGTGTGTGTGTGTGTGTGTGTGTGTGTGTGTGTGTGTGTGTGTGTGTGTGTGTGTGTGTGTGTGTCTGAGATGGATGGAGCATTGGAATTGTATGAATGCAGTTTTTGGAACGGTTTAAACCCAAACCTGGTTTTGGTCGAACTGTTTTTGTTTGGTGGATTGTTTTTTATTGTTGAAAGAAAAGTGAACGTTTCTATGCAATCTGAATGTTTTATTTTATTTTTTATTTTATATCGAGGATAATGGGATAAGCATTCTTGTGCTTTTTTTTTACATTCAGTACCCGTGTGTATGCAGTTTTGTAAATGTTATCTATTTCCACCGGCACACAGTGGCCTACTCTTAAGAAAAGCGGAACAGGATTTAATGTGTGCGCAAGATGTTCGCACACGGGGGCCTCGGTTTACAGTCTCATCCGAAGGACTTTTGGGGAGAGTGGTGGAGTCAGCACTGATGTTAACTCCAGGACTCCAGGAATGTCATGAGAACACTGTGATTGGGGGAGACTAGGGATAGATTCTGTTGAGGCTGAGTTTTGTTGGGGGAGGGGGGGGGGTTGGTTGGAGGGGGAGGGGTTTTTTTCTCTCTTTTTTGATGTTGTTTGTTTTGGGGCTTGTTTGGGTTTAGAACATCAGTCAGTTTAAAAGAAGTATGCTTCCCTTTCTTTTTTGTAGAGTAGAAAGTTTTTATTTTTAGTCTGTTGGATGTCAGAAAAAAATCTTGAACGAGAACATCAATATGATAAAGAAGTCGTGTTTTTTTTTTAAAATTTGGATTGCAACTATGTTGAAAACGATATGTAAAAAAAAAGAATTACTGGAATATTGTGCAAGAAATGCATTCGAATAGTGCGTTTAATCCCCCCTAATATTATGAAGTTGTATGGAAAATCTGTGGGGATAGCCTAGTGGTCAGAACATTGCGCTGGCAATTTGACGACCCGGGTTCGATTCCCGGTCGAGGAGATTTTTCTCCTGGAGTTAACATCAGTGCTGACTCCACTCTCCCCCAAAGTCCTTCGGATGAGAGTATAAACCGAGGCCCCGTGTGTGAACACACGCAGAACATCTTGCGAACACGTTAAATCCTGTTCCGCTTTTCGTAAGAGTAGGCCATCGTGTG
>CM060324.1:63924991-63929991 GCA_030674155.1 Stramonita haemastoma | reverse complement strand
CACACACAAATGCCACACACACACATACACACACACACCACCCACACACACACACACACACACACACACACACACACACACACACACACACACACACACACACACACACACACACACACACACACACGCACACACACACACACACACACACTTACTCACACTTATATTTATAAGCACATATCCGCAGGCTTACATGTACTTGAGGTGGTAGGTTTTTTGTGTTTTTTTGTTTTTTTTCTTAAAAAAAAAAAAAAAAAAAAAAAAATTTAGTCATAGAAAAAAGAAAAATGATACAAGTCAAACAATCATATCAGGTGACAATATTATCCTTTCTTTTACATTCATACTTCATATAAAAAAGAAGAAACAAAAGCAAGCAGCAAAGTTAAAACAGAAAATAAACAAGAACAAGACATCAAAAACTTGAGGTAGGACCCATCAACAACAACAACAAAAAGTCATGCAAATCATAATATTTTAATACAAGGGGAGACGACAAATAAAAACAATTATCCCCCCCCCCCACACACACACACAACACCCAAACACACTCACCACACACACACACACACACACACACAAATTTCGCGCTCATGTCATCAATAAACTTCATTTTAAAAGAAATATATGCCTAATTTTAATCAAGTTATGTAACGGAACACAAAAAGAATCCATCCGCTGTAAGGCATATATATTAAAACATACATATTCTAATACCTGAATCTTATGATTATGTATTTATGGTCATAGAAATCGCGTTCATAACCATTTTGTAATCATAATGAACATAATTATTCAGCTTACTTGAGAACTAAAAATTATACAAAATCAACTGCATTCAACACGTGATTATTAAATAGTACAAACAGTGAATAAAGTATTTCTCAATATGGATGATAACATGTTTAGGCACACGAGAGGAGAGAGAGGAGAGAGAAGAGAGAGAGAGAGAGAAGGAGGAGAGAGAGAGAGAGAAGAGAGAAGAGAGAGAGAGAGAGAGAGAGAGAGAGAGAGAGAGAGTACACAGTACATTTTTAGCCAGGTAGTATTGCGCACAATTTTCAACTGACCAATAATATCATCACTTAACACTCCCTATCTTTTACTTATGCATATATAAAGAATATACTATATGATAAATGTGACATGAAAATAAAATATTAAAAATTTACTCTTTGAAATCAGTTACAAGTGCACAAAGATAAGATACATATAAGATACATTTAAACACAACACACACACACACACCACCACACACACACACACACACACACACACACACACACACACACAACACACACACACACACACACACACACACACACACACAACACGAAACAGAGAAAAAAAATACAACAAGCCAGAGAGAGAAGAGAGAGAAAGAGGGGAGAGATAAAAGCAGAGAGAGAAGAGAGAGAGAGAGAGAGAGAGGAGAGAGAGAGAGAGAGAGAGAGAGAGAGAGAGAGAGAGGGAGAGAGAGAGAGAGAGAGAGAGAGAGAGGGAGAGAGAGAGAGAGAGAGAGAGAGAGAAGAGAGAGAGAGAGAGAGAGAGAGAGGGAGAGAGATTTATTTAGTTATTATAGATAGAGGATAGAAGAAGAAGAATATGAGCATTTTTTTCATCGTCCGTGTGTATCATTTTGTAATATCATCTGTTACCAAAGCAATCATGTGCTTTTTTACACAAGCGGCACAGGATTTAACGTTGTGTAAAATGTTCTGGTCCCGTTCGCACACGAGGCCCTCGGTTTAAAAGCTCGAGACAGAGTTAAGGATGAAAGAGTCGCGGCGTTCGACAGGAGAGCTCGAGGTTAAAGTCTCATGAGGAGAGAGAGAGAGAGAGAGAGAGAGAGAGGAGAGAGAGAGAGAGAGAGAGAGAGAGAGAGAGAGGGAGAGAGAGACAGAGAGGAGAGGATGAGAGAAGAGAGAGAGAGAGAGAGAGAGAGAGAGAGAAGAGGAGAGAGAGAGAGAGCGAGAGAGAGAGAGAGAGAGAGAGCGAGAGAGAGAGAGAGAGAGAGAGAGAGGGGAGAGAGAGAGAGGGAGGGAGGGAGAGAGAGAGAAAGAGAGATTTATTTATTTATTTATTTATTCTTTTATATCGAGGATAACAGAATAAGCAATCATGTGCTTTTTTTCATCCGGTCCCCGTGTGTATGCAGTTTTGTAAATATTGTCATCTGTTCCCACCGGCACACGATGGCCTACTCTTACGAAAAGCGGAACAGGATTTAACGTGTGCGCAAGATGTTCTGCGTGCGTTCGCACACGGGGCCTCGGTTTAAAGTCTCATCCGAGAGAGAGAGAGAGAGAGAGAGAGAGAGAGAGAGAGAGAGAAGAGAGAGAGAGAGAGAGACAGACAGAGACAAGAGACAGAGACAGGACAGAACAGAGACAGAGACAGAGAGATAAAGAAAGGGAAAGAGAGAGAGAGTGTCTTCCCAATGAGCCCATAACAAACTCGCTTTGGATAGATACTGCTTAGAATCTGATAAAAAGAAAAATCCTCGAACCCACGACTGTTCAGTCAGGAACCCAAAGCGCTAACCACTGCGCCACCCTGTCTAGCTGATGCTGGCAATATTGACTGGCTGGGTGACAGCTAGTGGCGTCTGATTGTTTCCATGGCTGATTATAAAATGGAGGGTGAGAGAGGATGTGAAAGCTTCATCTTTTGATGGGGTAGCTGTATGCTCTCTGAGAGAGAGAGAGGGGGGAGGGAGGAAAGAGAGAGAGAGAGAGAGAGAGAGAGAGAGAGAGAGAGAGAGAGAGAGAGGGGGGGGGGGTGAGGGAGGGAGAGAGAGAGGGGGAGGGAGAGAGAGAGAGGGAGAGAGGGAGAGAGAGAGAGAGAGAGGGAGGGAGGGAGAGAGAGCGGGGATAGGGAGGGAGAGAGAGAGAGGGAGGGAGGGAGAGAGGGGAGAGAGAGAGAGAGAGAGGGGGGGGAGGGAGAGAGAGAGTACTGTTAACTCTTCTCTGCCATATGTTTTTTTTTTCAAAATTCTTCTTTAACATCCAGCCACCTCTTTTCTAACCCGCTCATTTATTATGGCTACTATCTGCTGACTCTGCTATCCCGTATCCTTCTCTTCAATTTTCTTCTCTTTTTTTTAATACCCATCCACCTCTCCCCCTTAACCCCCAGTTTACACTTTCACCAAATACACTCACTACCACAGCCCCGCCGATAGACCAGTCGTCTGTGGCAGACACAGTGTTTATCCCTAAAGAAACACACCAAAAAAACAGAAAAAAAACACCAAAAAACACGCACGCACGCAAGCACACACACGCCACACACACACACGCATACACACACACGCATGCACACGCACGCACGCACACTACACGCACACACACATACTATACACACACAACACACACAGACACACGCATACTCCACACACACACACATACACACACACACACACACACACACCACACACACACACACACACACACACACACACACACACACACACACACCTGCCATGCCTGCATCAGACGAGTGACTCAGGTGATCTTTCAGCAGCAGCCTACAAGATAAAGTTTACCTGCAGACCTCTTTAACTTACCGCCAAATATCAACACCGTTTTCGGCCAAGGGAAGGTGTGTGTGTGTGTGTGTGTGGGGGGGGGGGGGGGGGGTAGAACAGTGACTAATGCACCGTGACACACACACACACAACACACACACACACACACGCACACACGCACACACACACACACACACACACACACACACACACACACACACACACACACACACACACACACACACACACACACACACACACACACACACCGCTCGTTCTTCTATTAACCCTGGATGCCAGAAACAGTTTATAATCTCTCTCTCTCTCTCTCTCTCTCTCTCTCTCTCTCTCTCTCTCTCTCTCTCTCTCTCTCTCTCTCTCTCTCTCTCTCTTCTCTCTCTCTCTCTCTCTCTCTCTCTCATGTTCGCCGATGCTGAGTCATACTGCTGAGTTTACCTGCTGCCATCTTAGTAGAAGAAAGAAAAAAGAAAATTTGAGCTGATGTGAGGTGGCAGGGTTTTTTTGTTTTTTTTTAGGTTAGGTTAGGTTAGGTGTGTGTGTGTGTGTGTGTGTGTGTGTGTGTGTGTGTGTGTGTGTGTGTGTGTGTGTGTGTGGTTGTGTGTGTGTGTGGTTGTGTGTGTGTGTGGTTGTGTGTGTGTGTGTGTGTGTGTGTGTGTGTGTGTGTGTGTGTGTGTGTGTGTGTGTGTGTGTGTGTGTGTGCATGCCTGGTTTTTTGGGAGGTTGTGGTCGATTAGGAATGTTTGTTTGTAAGGTGTTTTGGTTTGGCATGGCGAGCATGTTTTTAGCTTTGTAATGAAATTTTGGGGGGAGGTTCTTTTTTTGTCACTTTGGTAATTTTTTTCTTTGCCGGTTTTTTAAAAAAAATTTGTTTCGGGTGAAGGAGAAAATCAGACTGCAATCAGATAATTTTGTCACCAATATTTGACAAACAAATGTGAAAAAAAAGAATTAAACAACATAGATTTTAAAACTATTATAATGATGCTTGATACCCGGGTATTTTACAAAGAAACATGTATTTTCTGTATTGAAATCAATATGCGATCAGTCAGTGTGTTTTTTTTGTTTTGTTTTCTCGTGGATATGTAAATACACAAAAACAGTTGCATTACAGAAACATTTACAACATGAATCATAAAACACCACACTCTTGCAACATTCCCATAACAAAAAACATCATCATCATCAACATCATCATCATTATTATCATCATCAATGTCTTGCAAAAACCCAACAATCTTGAATCTCATTACTTTCTGTGATAAGTGTTTCTATCATTTTTCATGTATATATTGCTTGTGACCACGTGAATTACTCTTTGATAATGTGCTGATATTGGTAGAGGTGTTGTCTTGTACTAAGTGCAAGGTAATGGTTGCATACTGTGCAGTGTTATTCGTCTGTGATGAATGTTTTTCCTATTTACTTTTTTTTATGTACGCCCCGTAAC
>CM060324.1:63917491-63919991 GCA_030674155.1 Stramonita haemastoma | reverse complement strand
TGTGTGTGTGTGTGAGTGTGTGTGTGTGTGTGAGTTTGTGTATGTGTGTATGTGAGTGTGTGTGTGTGTGTGTGTGTGTGTGTGTGTGTGTGTGTGTGTGTGTGTGTGTGTGTGTGTGTGTGTGTGTGTGTGTGTGTGTGTGTGTGTGTGTGTGTGTGTGTGTGTGTGAGTACAGCTATTCTGTGAGTGTGTGTGTGTGTATACAGCTATTCTGTGTGTGTGTGTGTGTGTGTGTGTGTGTGTGTGTGTGTGTGGCGTGTATGTGTGTGTATGTATGTGTGAGTACAGCTATTCTGTGAGTGTGTGTGTGTGTGTGTGTGTGTGTGTGTGTGTGTGTGTGTGTGTGTGTATACAGCTATTCTGTGTGTGGTCTGTCCCTGGCTGGTTTGGCTATGCTGATATAGGTCAGTATGTCTTCATGCCTCATTAGCAGTGGATGTTCACGTGCACATAAATAAGCAGCCAGGCTTTTCCTAACCTTTGGATGTGGTTTACTTCTTGGCAGGGTTTTTTTTGTTTTTGTGTGTGCTGTGCATGAAAGCCTGTCTTTGCTCTTGCCCAGTTCCAGGAAAATGAGTACAACACATGTGTGCTCTCCCTGTCTCGTGTGTCTGTGTGTCTGTGTGTCTCTGTCTCTTTAAATATCTCTCTGTCTCTGTCTCTGTCTCTCTGTCTCTCTGTCTCTCTGTCTCTGTCTCTGTCTCTCTCTCTCTCTCTCTCTCTCTCTCTCTCTCTCTCTCTCTCTCTCTCTATATATATATATATATATATATATATATATATATAGAGAGAGAGAGAGAAGAGAGAGAGAGAGAGAGAGAGAGAGAGAGAGATACACACCTATACGTGCACACACACATACATACAATCACACAGATATATAGATATATATATATATATATACATATATATACATATATATATATATATATATATATATATATATATGCATATATATAGATCTGTGTGTATGTATCCATCACGTAATATCAGTATAGATAGATAGATAGATAGATAGATAGATAGATAGATAGATAGATAGATAGATAGATAGATAGATAGATAGATAGATATACATCCATCCATCCATTCAAAACTATGGCATGCATGGTGAAATATTTCATTGTTTACCCATGTCTGTCTCTGTTCTTTAGTAAAGTCACTCTTTTTAGACGCTATAGTTTTACTTGCTGTGGAATAAAAGCATAAACAAACACAGTTGAGTGCGTGTGCACTAATTTCATTGACTGAATTTCCTCAGCGAGGGACACTGGCTGTTTTGAGATCATTGTTACACTGGAAAGCACTGTCTCCCTCCACTGTGCTGTATTCCAAATGTGGACACAACTGTCACAAAGGTGTGATGTGTCTGCCGAAATCAATCAGGAATACCTGCAAACAGATCTGGGAGAAAAAATTGGTCAGAAAAAAGGGTTTAGTTGCCCAAATAATCCTGTGCAAATCAGGACCTGTCACGTGTTTATTGAGTTCAAAGCATCTGTTCACATAACAATCTGTGGTGAGTGTGAGGTAAAGTTAAAAAGGTGTTCCATAACCTATGTGGCTGTAGGGGAGCGAGGCATCAGAGACCCCAGCTTCTCTAGGGGCCAGCATAATATTGAGGGCGGCACCCATCTCCTCTCCCTCGCTGCTTTACCTTTCCTGACCCTAAAGAAGGCAGGTACCCATTCACAGTTGGGTGAACCAAGGGAACTGTATTAAAGCCAAAGTGTGTAAACGGTCACCCATCCACTTGGTAACCATGCTCAAAGCTGCTTACCCTTAGCGTGGGGAAAGTAAGTGCTCTGACCACTGAGCTATCCCATCCCCTGTGTTGAGTATGTATGCGTTTATTATCAGGACTCTTATGTCATTAATACCAGTGTCAACTTTAGCAATACTGTGCTAAAATGTGCACCTTACTCTTATTTTTAAAACAACAACAACCACCAATAAATACATCCTCACTGATATCAGAAAAAAAACATCACAACATTGCATTTTGTTGGCGGTGGTGGTGGTATTTAACTTTTAGGGGAGTGTTGTTTTATCCCATGCTACACAGAGAGATGAGTCATCCACAGAGGTGTGTGTGTGTGTGTGTGTGTAGCTTTGTGTGAGGCAGAGGCCTACTTCTGATTGGTTGGCAATGATGATGTAGGTCAATATGTCTTCAGGCATCGTTAGCGATGTTCACGTGCCCATAGAGGCAGATAATCGGCTTGGTGACCTTTTGGTGTGGTGACCTTCTTGGCACTTTTCGCCTGCATGAGAATTTACGTGTGAGAAGAGCACAGAGGAATAATTGCAAATTTAAAGCTGCTCATTGTCACGTGAAAGAGAGAGAGAGGATAGGAAGCAATTATCTACACACATTTCATGCAATTGGAGGCTTGGATCACGGACGCACGCACACATGCACGCATGCACACACACACTCACACCCAAACGATCACACACACACACACCCACACCCCACACTTTTACCCTCAATAAAGAT
>CM060324.1:63905085-63907585 GCA_030674155.1 Stramonita haemastoma | reverse complement strand
GTGGGTTTTTTACATGCGCTAAATAGTGATGTGTAACACACAGGACCTCGGTTTATCGTCTCATCCGAAAGACTAACTCTTTCTGGTAACTCTTCCTGCTTCTTCTTCCCGCGAAATTATTCCCCCGTTATCGCGACGTTTTTCCGTGGATGCCGATTTCCTTCTAACACACCACTTTTTTTTTCATACATACACGCACGCACGCACGCACGCACGCACGCACAGAGAGAGAGAGAGAGAGAGAGAGAGAGAGAGAGAGAGAATTTGATGCTTTTCTTCCCTATAAAAGATCAATGCACCTTAAATGTAAAAACTGTGTAAAGTGGTTGCCGCAGAAAGCACAAAATCGGAAATTCTAGATGAAAAGTAACATTTCTTTTTGTCTTAGGGATGCCAGAGAGAGAGAGAGAGAGAGAGAGAGGGGGGGGGGAGGGAGAGAGAGAGAGAGGGGAGGGAGAGTGAGAGAGAGAGGAGAAGAGAGGAGAGGAGAGGAGAGGAGAGAGAGAGAGAGAGAGTTAAGTTTTTAACCTTAAACTTGTCCTGTTTTTTTCTGTTTCCCTCGTGTGATTTTTTTTTTTTTTCCGTTTCTCTTGTTCAATAACTGTTTATTTTCAATCTTCTTTTCTTGTTGTTCCGTTTTTTTCATAAAGAAATAGCTATGATATAAAAAATTATGCGTTCTTTTAAAGATATATCCACAAGGATTCAAAATATAATTTCAGTGTAAATGTCTGTTTTTGTATTTTTGTATTTTTTGTATTTTGTACCACTTTATGTCACAGCAGATTTCTCTGCGTGAAATTTGGGCTGCTCTCCCTGGGGAGAGCGCGTCGCCACAAGTGCAACGTCTACCCATCATTTTTTTCTTTTTCCTGTATGCAACTGTATTTGTTTCCCTATTTTTTTTCTCCTCGGCTAGAGGTCTAAGGTTCACCAATGGTTCACCAACATCTACCTGCCAAAGTGTATAACCTTTATAGGTGCGCGCGCGCGCGCGCGTGTGTACATTCGAATTTGCTGAAGCTACAAATGGTTATTGATTGATTGTGTGTTGTATAGGTCGAATGCAAGCGCTTTGATTTGTTTTTACATGATATAGCGCTATATAAATTCCATGTTGTATGGTGATGATGATGATGATGATTTTTGCACATAATTATGACAGTTTTATGTTTACCATGAAGGTAGCCACATTCCGACTTTGGGAATGATATCTTAACAGGACACCAGTGTGCATGCGTTTTTTTCAGATTTTGTCACCGTTGCCTACCTTCCCAAAGTTTTACTTTTTATTTTTTTTAAAAATTATTCTTTTATATCGAGGATAATTGAATAAGCACTCATATACTTGTAACAGAGTGGACATGTGTGATGTCCCATCTCTGCACAAACCTCGGGAACACGGCACAGCTAGTCAGTTTAGAATGTGACCTCTAGAAAGAGGTTGCATAAATATACATTTCACCGTGAAGGCGAAGTGCATGCAACGAAGGGTTTTCGACCACTACCCAAGGAATCAGAGCATCGACAATTCACAGGTGTGTCTCTAAATAGAAACACGACGCTGCGAATGCGCGCTCCGTTCACATGGGAGATAATCTAATTACCGCCCCATCACATACTTTTTTTAACATCCATTCCCCGTGTGTATGTAGTTTTGTAACTGTCTTCTGTTCCCACCGGCACACGATGGCCTACTCTTACGAAAAGCGGAACAGTATTTAACGTGTGCGCAAAAAAAGATATTCTGCATGCGTTCGCACACGGGGGCCTCGGTTTCTAGTCTCATCCGAAAGACGGAACGTGTTTTGACGTCGTAAGTGCGAGATGTTTTACGCGCATTTGCGTACGGGACCTCGGTTTATAGTCTCTTCCGAAGGACTTTTGCAGGAGTGGGGATAGTATTGGTGTTATCCCGAGGGGGAAATCCCCTTTGAACTGGTGACTCGGTCGGGGCTCGATCCGGGATGTCAGATCACGGCCGCAACGCTCTAACTACTAGGTTATGTCACCCCCTCTCTCCCTTGTGTAAAATATTATATATATATATATATATATATATATATATATATATATATATATATATAATATATATATATATATATATATTATATATATATATATATATATATTTCTTATATTTCATGGTCAATATAAAAACAGTCACACGTGTGTGTATGAATTATAAGCACTCATGTGCCTTTTTACATCCAGTCCTCGTGTGTATGCAGTTTTGTAGAGTTTGTCATCTGTTCCCACCGGCACACGATGGCCTACTCTTACGAAAAGCGGAACGGGGTTTAACATGTGCGTAAGATATCCTGCGTGCGTTCGCACACGGGGCCTCGGTTTACAGTCTCATCCGAACGACTTTTAGGGGCAGTGGAGTCAGCACTGATGTTAACTCCAGGGGAAAAATCCCCTCGAACGGGAATCGAACCCGGGTTATCAAATTGTGAGCGCAATGTTCTTACCACTTGGCTATCCCGTCCGCCTGTGT
>CM060324.1:63900085-63902585 GCA_030674155.1 Stramonita haemastoma | reverse complement strand
GGGGCGGTAATTAGATTGCTTCCCATGGATAGGAACTGCCAATCGCAGCGGCGTGGATCTCAATTTAGGTCCACACCTGTGAATTGTGCAATGTTCTGTATCGTTGGGGGGTGGTCGAAAACATCCCTTGCACGCACTTAGCCCGTAGTGGTAAAGTGTAGCAATTATCCAGCCTTTTTTAAAGAAAAGAGTCTTTCGGAATAGACTATATATAGAGGCCACACATCCACTGTCTGACCGTTCTATCGTCCCCGTGAAAATGTAAAGTTGCGGCAGATCAAACATAATAAAATGCATTCTCTTACATATATAAATATATATATATGTATCTAGCTAACTGTTCTAAGCCATTTTCTGACCCTCTCTCCCTGCATATAGTTAAAATGGTACAAAATACAAACACATCATTGTGCCTAGTGCAGCACAATTGAAGTTAAGTCAATAAAACATTCAGAACAAACACTGATCCAAGATTCTTTAAGACACAGATATCAATTCCCTGCAACCTGTAATAAGTAGTACATATTCATATTCATTAGACATTGGAGACAGTAAAGCAAAAACACTTGTATAAGTATTAATCATAGTTTCAGATCTAGTAGGCACTGAACATTGTAGGATGACCTCAAACATTGGCGTGATTGTTGTTGTTGTGGTTCTTGTTGTTTTATGTCCAGTACCCCCCTTTGTTCGGGAGTGATTTTATAAATGACTAAAGCCCATGATAAAACTAAATCTTGTGTACTGTACTATGTGTGCGCGCGCGTGCGTGCGTGTGGTTGCACACGCACATACATGCATCAAAGCTACTACTTTGTGCATTAATAAACAGCGTTCATGACCGATGTGTGTGTGGTGGTGGTGGGGGGGGGGAGGGGAGGGGGGGGGGGGGGGCAAGGGCCTAGTCCTACCTAGATTTTTTTTTTAAGTTGTTTTTTTAAAAATATATATATATATATATTTTAAACCTACTTATACTTGACATCATGAAACAGATAAATAGATCTATCTCTATTTTCATGTACAGTTTGAATTTCGAATCCATTCCAACCCGTAGTGGAAATATTTAGGTCCAAAGTGAGTAGGTGTCAAGTAAAAACTACACATTTCTGGACCAGTTTGATTTTTTTTTTTTAAGCTCGTGTTTAACGTTTTAAAAGAACGAACCGTTCCCTTGCTAAAACACGGCCACAGTGAATGCCCCCAGAGTTGCTTCCCTTGAATACAAATGGCTACGCCCATTGTTGTGAGTGCGGTCTTCTGTCTTAGATTTTTGTGAATTTTCAAAGGTGTTCAGTGAGTTACAAGCCAAGTCGTGCATTTTGACAAGAAGAGGAGAGGACAACGACCCCGCAGGAGACAAGTTTCGAGGTAATTAATCCACGAAGCGACCTCGTTTTGATTTTGAAAGTGTTGTAAATAAACTGAAGAGAGGGAAAACTGACAGTCGTCAAGTTCAGGACGTTCCACGCCCACTCGAAGCGAAAGGAAAATTTTCAATTTGATTTGTCTGAAGATTCTTCAGAAGAAAGCAGCAGCAGCAGTGATGAGAGGTGTGACAGTAGCAGTGGCGAATCTGACAGTGAAACAGAAGCAGGTGCAGATACATGTATTCGGTGAACAGGAATTTGGAGTGTACAGGTTGGTGGGTGTGGAAATACTGAATCAGAACACTATGTCGCAGCTCTCAGGTAAGTTTTGTCACAGTGAGGTAAAACTCTTTGAAGTTGAGAGGAAAGGTTCTTGGGAGTAAGTTTGCTTTTTTGTTTGTTTTTGCCAGAAATATAAGATGTGATAGACAAACTGCATTCCCCTCCTGTCCGATCATTTCTGAGGGGAATGTTGGTGTGTATCCTGCAAACCGACACTCTTTATTTGGTTTGAATAGTTTTTATTTATATTTTTGAACAAACATTGAAAACAGCAGCATTCAGAAATCATAAGAACAACAAGCTTGTAGCTTATAGTGTGCTCAATTTAACAATGAAAATGAACATGAAAACGACAGCCGTTGATCTGCAATGTGCAAATCAACAACACAAACCAAAAAACATCAAATGCAATCTTTGCTAGAAAAAAGAAAAGTAACTCAAAGAAATATATCTATTAGTAAATAAAACACATAGAAATAATGAGAATAGAACATATTTCAAAAAACAAAACAAAACAACGACAACAAAAACCGGAGAAGGATAGAGAGAGTGAGAGCCCAACTTATGAAAATAGCATCTTCAAAGCCGAAAATACTGTAAGTTAGTTATAATGATAGCAGGTAATAATCTACATAAACAATGACAAATTGTGTACTATGTAAGATTTTGTTAATTGCTATTCACCTTTGAAAGCTACAGCATGTTTTCTTAACAATCATACAAACATTAGCGGGGAGCAAAAAAGTTAAATAAGTGCTTCAAACCTGTACTGAGATTTTTCTTAATTGGATACCATCATATGACAAAAAGTATGATAAAAATTGTTTTGAATCACACATCTACACTCT
>CM060324.1:63892585-63895085 GCA_030674155.1 Stramonita haemastoma | reverse complement strand
TCTCTCTCTCTCTCTCTCTCTCTCTCTCTCTCTTCTCTCTCTCTCTCTCTCTCTCTCTCTCTCTCTCTTAGTCTCCTACCTTAGGGTCGTCTGGTATCACTTAAAAGTGGAAAGACATTAAAATTGAAGACTGACTTAGTTACTTACTTACTTACACACACGCGCACGCACGCACGCACACACACACACACACACACACCACACACACACACACACACACACACACACACACACACACATACACACACACACACACACACACACCACACACACACACACACACACACACACACACACACACACACACACACAAAGAGAGAGGGGAACAGGATAGCCTGGTGGTCAAGGTGATGCTCTCGTGATCTGCTAACCCAGGTTCGAATCTCGTTCGAGAGGACTTTTCCTCCGGAGTTAACCCAAGTGCCCACTCCCCTCCCTCTCCCCCCCCCCCCCCCCCCCAACGCAAAGTCCTTCGGATGAAACTATAAGCCGAGGTCCCGTGTGTAAACGCATGCCGAACATCTTGCGCTCACGCAAAAGCCCGTGCCGCTTCTCGGAAGAGTAGGCTATCGTGTGGTGGTGGGAACTGATGACAAAGTTGATAAAGCTGCATGCACACGGAGACTGGATGTAAAAAAGCACAGACGTGCTTATTCCATTATCCTCGATTTAAAAGAATAAACTAAAGCAAACAAAAATAACACACACACAATACACATACATACCACACGCACGCACACACGCACGCACACACATAATTATGCATGCACGCACGCACGCACGCACGCACGCACACGCACGCACGCACGCACGTAAACACACACACACACACACACACACACACACACACACACACACACAACACACACACACACACACACACACACACACACACACACACACAATGTTCTGGTATTTATTTAACTCGGGTTTATCTCGTTGGTTTTTTTCCCTTTGTTTTCTTTTAGTGTGTATAGTTCAACGAGTTTCTGATAGACAATTATATATGGATCAGTGTTCTAGGTGGTAACGCGCCTTGCCTAGAAAGCAAAAACTCCGGGGTCGGAGTGTGCGGTGGTTCGAATCCCGTTTGGGTCAAAAGCTTTTTACCCATCCATTAGACCATGGGTGGTTGTCTGGGCGCTAGTCTTTAGTATGAGACGATAAACCGAGGTCCCGTGTGTTACTCATAATTATTTAGCGCACGTTAAAGAACCCACGGCAACAAGAGGGTTGTCCCTGGCAAAAATTGTCGAAAAAGTCACGGTAATAGGGAAACAAATACAGTTGCAGACAGGAAAAGAAAAAAAATAATGGGTAGGTGCTGCACTTGTGGCGACGCGCTCTCCCCATGGAGAGCAGCCTGAATTTCACGCAGAGAAATCTGCTGTGACATAAAGTGGTATAAAAAACATTAAGTATTACCCCAACACAGCCATGACAGATCTACTGAAGAGGCTACATGGACTGTTGGGCATTTTCACACAACCCTGTTATTATTCTCACATGGTTATTGCCACCTCTCGGCCTTTCAAGTGTGTAATAAATTCCCGTCTCTCTGTTAAATAATTCATTCCAGGTCTGATAACTGAAACCTAGACATCCACGTGCACATACCATTCTCTCCACAGTGTTTACCCCCACTTTCACACCATAAATTGGTCCACCTTAACATCATGTGGTCTTTTTTTTCCAATTTCCGGGTTTTGACATGGTCCATTTTCTTTGACCGTTGTGTCCTCTCGCTCAATCCTCGCCCTCATGTCACCGTTTTGTCACGGGTACCCTCACCCCCTGCCCTCAGTATCACCCACCCCCCGCTCCCGTCCGTCTTCCCCCTATCCTCCCCCTTCAATACCACACACGCCTCCCCCACACACTCAGTACACGTGCCAGAACTGATAAAGCAAAAGAGAATGAAGGCTAAAATACTAGTTCTGGAGAATTAAAGAGTGTGGTGGGTGTCAGCAGGATGTACAGATTTTCCTGGTCAGGGATTGTACGGTGTGTGCGCGCGGTCATGAATGATGATCCTTTGTGGGCAAAAATGAGAACCGCCATAGCTTTGAGAGAGATTAGCTGGCCAAAATGGGTTTCTTTTTACCACTGATGCCAAAATTATTCCAGCCGTAATTGTAGTCTCTGGTGTGTCTGCAAAATCAAATTGTCTTTAATTAGACAAATCTTTTAGATGTGGTGAGCACATTTCTGTTATATAGCACATATCAAATATAGCATGAACACTACATGTAATGATGACAAATTCAGCTAAAGACAATTAAAGATGTAAATAATTTTGTTGACAGGTATTACTACATAATATAATTTTTCACACACACACATGGACGTATAGGTCCGCACACACACACACACACACACACCCACACACACACACACACACACACACACACACAACACACACACACACACACACACACACACACGGAGGGAGGAGGGAGGGAGAGAGAGAAGAGAGAGGAGGAGGGGAGAGAGAGAGAGA
>CM060324.1:63853787-63856287 GCA_030674155.1 Stramonita haemastoma | reverse complement strand
AAAGAGAGAGAGAAGAGGAGGGAGAAAAGAGAGAAGGGGGAGAGAGGGGGAAAAAGGAAAAATTTAAAAACCCAAAAGGGGAAAGGAAAGAAATAAAAAAAAATTCCCCCCCCCCCCCCGAAAAAAGGGGTGGGAAAAAGGAAAAAGGGAAAAAAAAAAAAAAAAAAAAAAAAATAAAAATAAAAAAAATTTGGGGGGGGAAAAAAAGGGGGGGAAAAAAAAAAAAAAAAAAAAAGGGAAAAAAAACCCCAAAAAAAAATCAATTAAAAAAAAACCTTTTTCCCCCTTTAAAAAAAAAAAAAAACCCCCCCAAAAAAAACCCAAAAAACCCCCCCCAAAAAAACCAAAAAACCGGGGGGGGGGGCCCCCCCCCAAACCCCCCCCCCAAAAAACCCCCAAAAAAAACCCCCCCCACCTCCCCCCCCCCCCCCACCACCCCCCCCTTCCCCCCCCCCCGCCCCCCCCCCACCCCCCCAACCCCCCAAAAAACCCCAAAAAACACACCCCACACACCCCCCCCACACAAAAAAGGGGGAAAACCAGGGGGGCAAAAGCCCTGCCTTTTTACGCCCCCTTCGTTCCCCGGGCAGGAATTTTTTCCCCGGAGCTAACCCTCATTGAAACCCCCCCCTTTCCCCCAAAATTTTGGATGAGGGCTAAAAACCGGGCCCCGGGGTGTGAACGTACGAGGGAAAATCTTTTCGCCCCCGTTAAATTTCCCGTTCCGCTTTTTTTTTAAAAGAAGGGGCCCCCCCGGGGGGCCCGGGGGAACAGATACAAAAAAGAAAAACAAGACCCAAAAGACCTCCCCCTGTACTGGATTTTCTGCAGCTTGCTGTTGGGGTTTTTCCCCAATTTTAAATTTGGGTTGCAGAAAACGTTTAACACATTCCCCAACCCAAAAAAAATCATTCCCCTAAACCCTTTTTCCCTTTTGTTTGAAAACTTTAACAACTACCTAAAAAAATTCTTTACAAAAGCACACACAGGGTAAGGATGTAAAAAACAAAATTTTTTTATTCCCTTTTCCCGGGTATAAAAGAAGGGAAAATTTTTTTAAAAAAAAAAACACACACAAAACCCCAACCCCCACACCCAAAAACACACACACCCCAACAACCCCCAAAACACACACACACCCACACCACACCCCACCCCGGGGGTTTTTTTCCCGTTTGGGGGGAATTTTTTTTTCCCTAAGTTAACACCTGCGACTCCACCCCCCCCAAATCCCCCGGTTGGGACTCTAAACCCCCGGGGCCCCCTTTTGGGGTTTGGGTTTTGGGTTATGAAAAGTTTTATTTTCATGGGGTTGATTCTGTTTTTTAAAATTTTGGGGAATTTTTTACTATTTTTGTATTTAATAATTTTTTACATTTTTTGTTTTTTTTTATTTTATTTCATTGTTTCTTCGTTTGGGAATTTTTGGGGGAATTTTGGGGCCCCCCTTCCCCCCCCTTTTAAAACTCCCCCCTACCCCCGCCCCCCCCCAAAATACAAACCCCCCACACACACACACACACACACACAAACACAAAACAACACACAAACACACCACCCCAAAACACACACCCAAAAAACCCCACCCCCTTTTTTTTCTTTTTTTTAAATTTTGACCCCAAATTTTTGAAAAGACTAAAAAAGAAACTAAAAAAACACACACAAACACCACATCATAAACCCAACCCCATGGCAATATTGTAGTGGGGCCCCGGGATGAGCAATCTACTTTCTTACGACTTGGGGCCCCCCCCCCCCCTAAACACATCCCCCCGACAAAAAAAAAGTCTGCCAGTCCCTGCCTGGGTATTTTCCCCCGCTGCTCCAGGTGTACCCTCTTTTTGGTTTCTGCCTCAAGGGCACTTTTTCCCTGTTTTTTTGGCCCCCTTTTTGGATTTTTTTTTGGGGGTTCCTGATATGCCCCCCTTGGGATTTTGCGGGGCTTTCTCAGGGTTGGGGGGGCCCCCCCTCCCCCCCCTCAAAAATCAGGGAGCAAAAAACTTCAAAAGTTTGGGATTTTGGGGGCTTGTTTTTAGGCAAGAAAAATTTTGGGTGGTTTTTTGGGGGTGCAAAAAAACGCGATGACCCCAAATTAATCTAATGAAAATTTTACACAAAAGACAAAAATGAAAAAGAGAGAAAAGGGAGAGAAAGAGAGGAGGGGAGGGGAGAGAGAAAAGAGGGGAGAAAGGGGGAGGGGAAAAGAGAGGAGAAAAGGGGGGAAAAACACCCAAAACACCCCACAACACAAAAACACCACACCACCACACAAAACACACACAAACACACACACACACACACACACACATAGCGTGATGGGGAATTTGATTTACAAACGCATTCATAAAATTTAAAAGGGCATCATCCAATAAAGGGGAAAATTAATAAAATTTAAAAAATTTTTTAATGTAAAAATAACAAACATTCCGGGAAAAAAAAAAAAAAGACACGACAAAAAATTACACAAAATCAAAAACTCAAACAAAAAAACAAAAAACTA
>CM060324.1:63849037-63853687 GCA_030674155.1 Stramonita haemastoma | reverse complement strand
ATAAAAAAAATGAATAAATAATTCAAACACACACACCCCCCGCGCGCGCGCGCGCGCGCGCGGCGCTCCTAGAATTAAACAAAAGGTGCCAGGGTTGGGGGGGGGGGGGGGGGAGATCTCTTGAACAATCCCCTTAAGGGGGCTCGTACCCAACCAAAAAATTTACACTCAAACCCAACCACTAGGGCCTTTGCTCCCCCAAAACCACTTTTCAACCCCTATTATTCCCCACTGCCATCAAAAACTTTTTTTCCAGGCGATACCCCCCCCAAAAGCCTCTGACCAAAGATCATTAAATCAAGCTAACACACACAGTAAGAAAGGGGGCCCCCAGACTAACTGAAATTTTTTCAAAGTTAGCTTTGGGCCTTTATTCCCTGGTTTTAAAAATTCCTTGGACTGTGCTCATGCCAAAAAAGAAAAGCTGAAAAACGAGCTTTGGGGAGTCGGGGTAAAAAAGGAAAAACGGGATTGGGGGTAGAAAGGGGGGGGGGGGGGGGGGGGGGGGGGGGCTTTTTAAAAAAAGAAATCTGTATATAGGGGGGGGAGCTGAGCAAGGGGAAAATTTTGGGTTAAAGACAGGTTCCAGAAAGGAGAAACACCAAAGAGTAAAGTTTGACAAATTTTAGTCTTGGGTGTGGCAAGAGGTGCAGGAAAAGGAAAAATGCCCATGTTGTGGATCTTCAACATGGACATTTGCCTTTCTTAATGGGGGGAAAAAAGGGAGTGGGTTTAATAAAAAATTTAAAGATTTAAGATTAAATATCATTAAATCATCTGACTTTTAGCAGAGAAAGAGCCACACACACTATCTGATTTTCAAAGTTGTCTTTTTCCTTTATTCCCTTTGTTTTACTGGCTGACACGTGGCCAAAGGCCCAAAAAGGATGAAGGCCAAAAAAAAAAACTTTTGGGGGAGTCTGGTGGCAAATGGAGGCTGGATATCATTATGGGGGGGGGGGAAGTGGGGGGGGGGGGTTCTTTGACAAAAAATGGCGACACGAGGGCCAAAGGGTGACAAGAGAAATTTTGGGTAAAGACAGGTTCGAGAAATGGAGAATATCAAATGATATGAATCGACAATTTTTAGTCTGGGGGGGGGTTAAGATGAAACGAAAAATGAAGTTTGGGCCTTGAATATCTTACTCCCATTTTCCCCCTCTCTATCTGGGGAAAAGGGATGGAGTTGTTGTTTTTTTTTTTAAATTTAAAAATTTAGAGGGGTCAAAATGTGGGAAAACATTGTTAAATGCCGAACATTCCGAGGTATCGTGACATTTTTTTTTTAAATCAATTTTTCTCTTTAACGACAAATTTTAGAGGGGGAAAATGGGACAAAGAAAAGCAAAAAAGAATGACAAATAAAGAAAGAAATCACCAGACAAGGAAACAACTGTGCACCCAGGGACTAAAGAATACGTGTGGGGTCTTTTTTTTTTTAAAAATTGTTTGTTCATAAAAGGGAAATAAAAAACACAGACCCTTAAAGAGCATCAAAAGCTAATACTTAAAAATCCCATCTTTTAGGCACAAACCATGTATCAACCTGCAAGGGTTCCTCCCCTTTCCCGGGAAAGGTACAAGCTTGCAAAAGGGGTTAAATTTTGTTAAATATCTCGTGATTGGGTCGCATTTGGAGATTGGGGGAAAATTAATTCACCAAATATTATGTGGCCTTACCTAATCACTTCAAAATTTTTGGCAGGGCCCCAAAAACACAACTTCATGGTAGTTCCTTCTGGAATAGTTCCTGGTTAATCCCCACTTGCCGAAACTTTCCCCCCAACCATAGTGGGGGCGGGTGCTAGTCTTTTGGAGGGGGTACAAACTAAGACCCTGTGGAACACACTTCAAAGCACGTAAAGTTTGTTTTTTAAAACCGGGCAACAAAAGGTTTTTTCCCCGAAAACCTGTAGAAAAAGCCACCTGATAGGGGAAAAAACATAATTATACGCATGCATAGAGGAAGAGAAAAGAAATGATGTGTGTACTACTCTTGTGGCGACATACTCTCCCAGGGAAAGCAGCCGAATTTCATGCAGAGAAATCGGCCCTACTTCAATCAGATACAAAACACAGAAAAACAAATACCTCTGACCAGAAGATCATTAAACCATTTTATTTCTTTTATTTTATTTTATTTTATTCTTTTAAATCGAAGATGAGGGGATAACTCTCGTGTTCTTTTTTTCATCCATCCCCTGTGTACGCAGTTGTGTAAATAGTCATCTGTTTCCCACCGGCAAATAATGGCCTACTCTTACGAAAAGCGAACAGGATTTAACGTGTGCGCAAGATGTTCTGCGTGCGTTCGCACACGGGCCTCGGTTTACAGTCTCATCCGAAAGACTTTTGGGGAGAGTGAGTAGCAACTGATGTTAACTCCAGGGGAAAAATCCCTTCCAATGGGACTCGAACCCGGGTCGTCAAATTGCCAGCGTAATGATCTGACCACTAAGCTATCCCGTCCCCCTGACAGTTGCCCAAGAAAGAGAACACCCTTTCTTGTATTAAGGAATGGGCATTTTATCCTTAATTCTCTGTTTTATCGGTTGACACGTGCGTGAAACTCAGTGTAAGATACTGAGGGCCTGTGTGTCATTAAACAAGATCTTTAAGATGGAGGCTGGTAGCAAGATGGGGAAGACAGGGATAATACAAAGGGGGGGGGGGGGAGGAGGGAGGGAGGTGTCTATGACAAAAATGGCGACATGAGGACGTGGGTCGAGCAAAGAAAATAAAAGGAGGGGGAGGGGGGGAACAGGGATCAGAGAGAGAATCGGAAATGAGGAATGAATGAATTTCTAATGATAGGGAAGAGGACAGATTTGATGATTGTGTGTGTGTGTTGTGCGTGTGTGTGTGTGTGTGTGTGCGTGCGTGCGTGCGTGCGTGCGTGCGTGTGCGTGTGCTTGTGTGTGTGTGAGTGTGTGTGTGTGCGCGCACGCGCGCGCGTGTGTGTGTGTAGGGGGGGGGTATGATTAAGAAAATGGGGAGGGAAATGATTGTGTTCGTGTGAGTGTGTAGAATTCCGTTCTTAGACCTGAAACATAATAATTAGTATCGGGAAGGAAAGAAACTTTGAATTATCTGTGATTTAATGTCAGAGAGGGGCAAAAACAAATGTTCGAGGATGATCGCAGGGACATGTGATAATTGACTGAGATGCACGTGACATTTCATATATAAATCTGTCATGACCATGTTGGAAGGGTAAGGGCCCATAGCATTTTGAGAGACCTGCCCTGACCTGCACATGTTCCAGCCAGTCATAAAGCAGAAAGACAAAAAGATAAAAGAAGATCATAAATTGGTGGGTCGGTGGTCTAGGTGGAACGCACCTGCCTAATACGAAAAGTTTGGGTCGGAGTGTGCGGTGGTTTGAATCCCGTTTTGGGCCCAAAACTTTTCCCCCGTCCATTAACCATGATGGTGGTCTGGGCGCTAGTCTTTCGGATGAGACAAGAAACCGAGGTCCCGTGTGTTACACATTATTATTTTGCGCACGTAAAAGAACCCACGGCAACAAGAGGGTTGTTCCTGGCAAAATTCTATAGAAAAAAAAGCCACTCTGATACGAAACAACTACAGTTGCAGACAGGAAACAGAAAAAAAAATGGGTAGGCGCTGCACTTGTGGCGACCGCCTCTCCCCAGGGAGAGAGAGCAGCCCGAATTTCACACAGAGAAATCTGCTGTGATATTAGATGGTATAAAATATAAAATAAAAAAACAGAAGCAAAAGAGAAGCCTCTGAGTAAACGACCTACACCTAAATAACCCTGGCTTACTTAGGAACAAAAAAATCACCCTTGGGGATGCCAGGTAAACTGCCAGTATAAAAAAGCATTCCCACCTTCTTTTTATTTTATTTTATTTTATACCACTTTATGTCACAGCAATTTCTCTGCGTGAAATTCGGGTTGCTCTCCCCGGGGAGAGCGCGTCATCACAAGTGCAGGGTCAACCCATATTTTTTGTTTTTCCTGTCTGCAGTTGTGTTTGTTTCCCTATCAGAGTGGGTTTTTTTTTTTTTACAGAATTTTGCAAGGACAACCCCCTTGTTGCCGTGGGTTCTTTTACGTGCGCAAAATAATAATGTGTAACACACGGGACCTCGGTTTATCGTCTCATCCGAAAGACTAGCCCCAGACCACCATTCATGATCTAAAGGATGGGGGGGAAGTTTTTGGGTCCAAACGGGATTTGAACCACCGCAAAACTCCGACCCGGACTTTCCGCTTTCTAGACAAGGCGCTTTACCTCCTAGACCACCGATCCACTTATTACAAATGATATGCGTGGAATTCCCTCTTTTCTATCTCTCTCTTTGTTTCAGCACGTTCCTTTTATTCTTGTCACCTCCTACGTGTCTATTTTCTGACCACTTGGTCCATTCTCCTGCCTTTTTTTTTAATAAAAAAAGATATAATAGATAATTTCTCTCTGATGTCAAAGTCAGATAACGCAGGTTCTCACTTGTCATGTGCTTAACGACAGCAGGGCAATGCATTTTTTTACTCATATGACAGACAACAATAGTTGCTATCTGAGTATTTAATGAAGAAGAAAAAGAAGAAGAAGAGAAGAAGAAGAAGAAGAAGAAGAAGAAAGAAGAAGAAGAAGAAGAAGAAGAAGAAGAAGAAGAAGA
>CM060324.1:63834037-63836537 GCA_030674155.1 Stramonita haemastoma | reverse complement strand
ACGTTTTGGGACAAAAACGATACACTGACATTTGACATTTATCCTACCTCACAAGTCAATGTCCTCCCGCCCGGTAGGGAAATCTCTCCCTCTCTCTCTGTGCCTGCTCTTCCTCTCTGCCAAGTCTTCTGAGCCGCCTCCTCCTCTTCCTGGGACAAGGTTCCTCCCTCCACAGAAACTTCTGAGCTCTGCTCCACTGCACCTCCCCCGATACACCTCACTGCAAATACAGTGTAGATTTATGTGATTCAACACGATTTTTATCATACTTTTTGTCATATAATGGTATCCAATTAAGAAAAGTCTCAGTACAGGTTTTGAAGCACTTAAATTATTTAACTTTCTTTGCTCCCCGCTAATGTTTGTATGATTGGTAAGAAAAACATGCTGTAGCTTCCAAAGGTGAATAGCAATTAACAAAATCTTATATAGTACACGATTTGTCATTGTTTATGTAGATTATTACCTGCTATCATTATAACTAACTTACAGTATTTTCGGCTTTGAAGATGCTATTTTCTAAGTTGGGCTCTCACTCTCTCTATCCTTCTCCGGTTTTTGTTGTCGTTTGTTTTGTTTTGTTTTTTGAAATATGTTCTATTCTCATTATTTCTATGTGTTTTTATCTACTAATAGATATATTTCTTTGAGTTACTTTTCCTTTTTCTTGCAAAAGATTGCATTTGATGTTTTTTGGTTTGTGTTGTTGATTTGCACATTGCAGATCAACGGCTGTCGTTTTCATGTTAATGTTCATTGTTAAATTGAGCACACTATAAGCTACAAGCTTGTTGTTCTTATGATTTCTAAATGCTGCTGTTTTCAATGTTTGTTCAAAAATCGAAATAAAAACTATTTAAACCAAATACAGAGTGTCGGTTTGCAGAATACACACCAACATTCCCCTCAGAAATGATGGGACAGGAGGGGAAATGCAGTTTGTCTATCACATCTTATATTCTGGCAAAAAAAAAAAAAAAAAAAAAAAAGCACACTACTCCCAAGAACCTTCCCTCTCAACTTCAAAGAGTTTTACCTCCACTGTGACAAAACTTACCTGAGAGCTGTGACAATGTCCTGATTCAGTATTTCTGTTCACCGAATACATGTATCTGCACCTGCTTCTGTTTCACTGTCAGATTCACCACGGCTACTATCACAACTCTCACCACTGCTGCTGCTTTCTTCTGAAGAATCTTCAGACAAATCAAATTGAAAATTTTCCTTTCGCTTCGAGTGGGCGTGGAATATCCTGAACTTGAGCACTGTCAGTTTTCCCGCTCTTCATTCAGTTTATTTACCACACTTTAAAATTACCTCGAAACTTGTCTCTTGCGGGGTCGTTGTCCTCTCCTCTTCTTGTCAAAATGCACGACTTGGCTTGTAACTCACTGAACACCTTTGAAAATTCACAAAAATCTAAGAGAGAACACCGCACTCACAACAATGGGCGTAGCCATTTGCATTCAAGGGAGACAACTCTGGGGGGGATTCACTGTGGCCTTGTTTTAGCAAAGGAGCAGTTCATTCTTGTAAAACACGAGCTTAAAACGAAAACATCAAACTGGTCCAGAAATGTCTAGTTTTTACTTGACACCTACTCACTTTGAACCTAAATATCTCCCCTATGGGTTGATTCAAAATTCAAACTGTGCATGAAAATAGAGATAGATCTATTTATGTTTCATGATGTAAAGTATAAATAGTTTTGTTTTTTTTAAAACGATTCTTGTAAAAATCTAGGTAGGACTGGGCCCAAAGTAGTAGCTTTGATGCATGTATGTGCGTGTGCAACCACACGCACGCACGCGCGCGCGCACACACGCACACACAACAGTACACAAGATTTAGATTTATCATGGGCTTTAGTCATTTATAAAATCATTCCCGAACAAAGGGGGACTATAATTTAAACAACAAAACCAAAACAACAACAAACCCCAATGTGTTATTATTACCACAAATTTCAGGCCTACTAATCTAAACCCTGAGTAACGAAAACTTATTTTCATATTTTACTTTACCTCCAGGTTGCAGGAATCGATATCCTTTTTTTAAAGGGGTTTTTGATGAAAATTTTTTTTTTGCTTTTTTTAAGCCCTATCTTCTTTGGCTGCCGGGAAAAATTTTTTTTCATTTTGCTGTGGGAATGCAGTCAGAAAAGGGGGGAAAAATACACATAAACAGCTGATAAGCTAGGTAGTTTGACACAACTTACATTCATAGGTTCACAAAATGGACTGGTAAAAATTAGACAGACAATAATAAAATTTTCAGACTGCAGCAACTGCCCCAACCTGTATAATATTTCGGCAACACGCACGGGCAGAAGTGGGAAAATGGGCCTCTTATGAGCATACAACAACACTTTACCCTTCGAGCAAAATGCATGCAAAAACTAGTTTTTTTTGACCACCCCCCCCCGATACCAAAATTTCCACAATTCACAGGTTTTACCAATTTAGATCCACGCCTGGTTATTCATTCCCACCTGGGAACA
>CM060324.1:63820553-63833937 GCA_030674155.1 Stramonita haemastoma | reverse complement strand
GGGGAGGGAGGAGAGGGAGGAAAGGGGGGGAGGGGAAGCGGGGGGAGAGGGAGGAGAAGGGGGGAAGGGGTGGGGAAGGGGTGGGAGGGGGAGAGGGGGGGGGGGGGAGGAAGGGGGGGGAGGGGGAAGGGAGGGGGGGGAGGGGGGGGAGAAGAGGGGGGGAGAGGAAGGAGCGGGGGGGGGCAGGGGAGGGGAGGAGAGAGGAGGGAGGGGGGAGAAGGGGGGGGAAGAGGTGGGTGTGAGGGGAAGGGAGAGGGAGAGGGAGGGGGGGGAAAAGGAGGAGGGGGGCAAGGGGGGGAGATGGGGGAGGGTGGGGGAGAGGGGAGGGAGAGGATGGGGGGGGGGGGAGGGGGGGGAGGGAGGAGAGGGAGGGAGGGGGGGAGGGGGGGAGGAAGGGGAGGGGAGGGAGGGGAGGGGAGGGAAAGAGAAAAGGGGGGGGGGAGGGGGGGAGGGGGGAGAGGAGGAGGGGAGGAGGGGGAGAGAGGATGAGGGGGGAGGGGAGGGGGGGGGGGGGAGGGGAAGGGAGGAAGGGGAAAGGGGGAATTGGGGGGAAAGGAGGAGAGGGGGGAGAAGGAGGGGAGGGAGGGGAGAGAAGGGGGAGGGTGGGGGGGGAGGGAGGGCCCGGGGGAGAAAGAGAATGGGGGGAGGAGGGAGGGAGGGGAAGAGGGGAGGGAGAGGGGGTAAGGGAGGGGGAGGGGGGACGAGGGAGGGGGAGGGGAGGAAGGGGGGGGACGAGAGAGAAGGGGGGGAGGGAAGAGAGGGGGAAAGGGTGGAGGATGAAGGGAGAGAGAGAGATGAGGGGGGAGGAGGAGAGGAGGAGAGAGGGGGGAGGGAGGGGGGGGAGGAAAGGGAGAGGGAGGGGAGGAAAAAGGGAGGGGGAGGTGAAGAGAGGAGGGGAAGAGGAAGGTAGGGAGGGGAAGGGAGGGAGTAGGAGGGGAGGGGGGGGGGAGGGGAGAGGAGAGCAGGAAAGGGGGGGAGAGGGAGGAGAGGGGAGAGAAAAGGGGAAAGGGGGAGGGGGGGGGAGGGGGAGGAGGGGGAAAGGGGAAGGAAAGGGAGGAAAGGGGGGGGGGAGGAAGGGGGAGGGAGAAGGGGGGAAGGGGGGGGGAAAAAAAAAAACCCCCCCCCCCCCCCCCCCCCCCCCCGGGGGGGGGGGGGGCCCGGGGCCCCCCCCCCCCCCCAAAAAAAAAAAAAAAAAGGGGGGGGGGGGGGCCCCCCCCCCCCCCAAAAAAAACCCCCGGGGGGGGGGAGGAGGGGGGGAGGGGGGGGAGGGGGGAAAAAAGGGGGTTAAGGGGGGGGGGGAGGGGGGGGGGGGTGGGGAGAGGGGGGGAGGGAAGAAGGGGGAAAAAAGGGAAAGGGGGGGGGAAAGGGAAAAAAAAGGGATAAGGGGGGGAGGGGAGTGGGGTTGATGGGAAAGGGTGAAAAAAGGAGAGGGGTTTTGGGAGGGGGGTGGGGGGAGGGGTGTGGAGGGGTGGGGGAGGGGGGGTAAAGGGGAAGGGGGGGTTGGAAGAGAGGGGGGAGGAGGGGAGAACGGGGGGAGGGTTTGGGGGAGGGGGGAGTAGGAAGGGGTGGGAAAAGGTGGGGGAAAGGGGGGGGGGGTGGAGGGGAATAGGAGGGGGGGGAAGAAAAAAGGGGAGAGGGGGGAAAGAGGGGGAAAAAGGGTGGGGGGGAAGGGGGGAGGGGGGGGAAAATTTAAAAAGGGGAAAAAAAAGGGGGGAAGAAAGGGGGAAAAAACCCCCGGAGGGGGGGGAGGGGGGGGGGAAAAAGGGGGAAAGGAAGGGAGGGGGAGGGAGGGGAAGGACGAGGGGAGTAAAAGGGGGAAATTTTGAAGGGGGGGGTAAAAAGGGGAAAATGGGGGGAAAACCCCGGGAATTTTTCCTTGGGGGCCCTTTAAAACGGGGGGGGGGGTTTTTGGGGGGGGGGAAAAGGGGGAAGGGGGGGGGGGGGAAAGGGGGGGAAAGGGGGGGAGGGGGGGGGGGTAGACGGGGGGAGGGGGGGTTTAAAAGGGGAGGGGGGGGGGAAGGGGGGGGGAGGGGGGGGGGGGAAAAAGGGTGGGGGGGGGGAAGGGAAAAAGGGAGGGGGGGGGGGCCCCAATTTCCCAAAAATTTTTTTTCCTTTATTTTTTGTCTTTTAAAAAAACCCCCCTGTTAAAATTTTTTTTTCTTCTTTTTTTTTTTTTTTTTTTTTTTTTTTTTTTTTTTTCTTTTTTTTCTTCTTTTTTTCTTTTTAAAATATAACAACATTGGGAATTAAAAAAAATTTTCCTTTGGTTAAGCCAACGGGAAATCTATTATTTTTAAAAAAAAAAATTTTTTTTTTTTTTTAAAAAAAGGGGGAAATGGCCCAAGGGTCAGAAAAGACCCAGGAGGTTTTACAGAAAAAAAGGAAACGTGCTGCAAAAAGAGGGGAGTAGAAAAAAAGGGGAATTCAGATTTCATTTGTAAAAAGTGGATCGGTGGTCTAGGAGGTAAGCGCCTTGCTAGAAACGGAAAGTCCCGGGGCGGAGGTTGGGGGGTTCAAATCCCCTTTGGACCCAAAACTCCCCCCTCCCTTTGCATGAATGGTGGTCTGGGGCTGTCTTTGGATGAGACGATAAACCGATCCCCTTTTTTGTTAACTTTTATTTTTTGGAGTAAAAAAACCGGGGAAAAGGGGGTTGTTTTTTCCCCCCGCAAAAAATTCCCCCGTAAAAAAAAAAAAAAAAACTTGTAGGGAAACAAAAACAAATGCAGACAGGAAAAAACAAAAATATGGGTTGACCTGCATTGTGATGACGCGCTCTCCCCCGGGGAGAGCAACCCCAATTTCCGCAGAGAATTGCTGTGACATAAAGTGGTATAAAAATAAAATAAAATAAAAAAAGGTGGGGTGCTTTTTTTATGGAGTACCTGGCATCCCCCAAAGGGGGATTTTTTTTTTTCCCCAAGTAAGCAGGGTTATTTAGGTGTAGGTCGTTTATCAGAGGTTCTCTTTTGCTTCTGTTTTTTTATTTTTTTTTTTTTATACCATCTATATCACAGCAGATTTCTCTGTGTGAAATTCGGGTGCTCTCTCTCCCTGGGGAGAGGCGCGTCGCCACAGTGCAGCGCCTACCATTTTTTTTTTCTGTTTCCTGTCTGCAACTGTAGTTGTTTCGTATCAGAGTGGCTTTTTTTTCTATAGGAATTTTGCCAGGAAACAACCCTCTTGTTGCGTGGGTTCTTTTACGTGCGCAAAATAATAATGTGTAACACACGGGACCTCGGTTTCTTGTCTCATCCGAAAGACTAGCGCCCAGACACCATCATGGTCTAATGGACGGGGGAAAAGTTTTGGGCCCAAACGGGATTCGAACCACCGCACACTCCGACCCAAACTTTTCGCTATCTAGGCAGGTGCGTTACCACCTAGACCACCGACCACCAATTTATGATCTCTTTTATCTTTTTGTCTTTCTGCTTTATGACTGGCTGGAACATGTGCAGGTCAGGGCAGGTCTCTCAAAATGCTTGGCCCTTACCCTTCCAACATGGTCATGACAGATTTATATATGAAATGTCACGTGCATCTCAGTCAATTATCACATGTCCCTGCGATCATCCTCGAACATTTGTTTTTGCCCCCTCTCTGACATTAAATCACAGATAATTCAAAGTTTCTTTCCTTCCCGATACTAATTATTATGTTTCAGGTCTAAGAACGGAATTCTACACACTCACACGACACACAATCATTCCCCCCCCCCATTTCTTAATCATACCCCCCCCCCTACACCACACACGCGCGGCGTGCGCGCACACACACACACACACACACACACAGCACACGCACGCACGCACGCACGCACGCACGCACGCACACACACACACACACACACGCACACACACCACACACACATAATCTGTCCTCTGTCCCTATCATAAAATTCATTCATTCCTCATATTCCTGATTCCTCTCTGAATCCTGTTCCCCCCTCCCCCCTCTTTTATTTTCTTTGCTAGACCCACGCTCATGTCGCATTTTTGTCATAGACACCTCCCCTCCTTCCCCCCCCCCCCTTTGTATTATCCCTGTCTTCCATCTTGCTACGCCTCCTCTTAAAGATCTTGTTTAATGACACACAGGCCCTCAGTATCTTACACTGGTCGCACGTGTCAACCGATAACAGAGAATTAAGGATAAATGCATTCCTTAATACAAGAAAGGTGTTCTCTTTCTTGGGCAACTGTCAGGGGACGGGATAGCTTGTGGTCAGTCATTCGTGGCATTGACGACCGGTTCGAGTCCATTGGAAGGGATTTTCCTGGGTTAACATCAGTGCTGACTCCACTCTCCCAAAGTCTTTCGGATGAGACTGTAACGAGGCCCCGTGTGCGAACGCACGCAGACATCTTGCGCACACTGTAAATCCTGTTCACCTTTTCGTAGAGTAGCCATTATGTGCCAGGTGGGAAACAGATTGACTATTTACACACAGCTGCGTACACACTGGTACTGGATGAAAAAGAACACGAGAGCTTATCCAAATCTTCGATATAAATGAAAAAGTAAACATAAAATAAAGAAAAAAATGGTTTACTGATCTTTCTGGTCAGAGGTATTTGTTTTTCTGTGTTTTGATCCTGATTGAAGTCAGGGCCGATTTCTCTGCATGAAATTCTGGCTGCTTTCCCTGGGGAGAGTATGTCGCCACAAGAGTAGTACCACACATAATTTCTTTTCTCTTCCTTATGCATGCGTATATTTGTTGTTTACCATCAGGTGGCTTTTTCTACACGGTTTTGCCTGGGAAAACTCTTTTGTTGCCACGGATTTAAAAACAAACTTTAGCGTGCTTTGAATGTGTGTTCCACAGGGTACTTCAGTTTGTCATCCCATCCAAAAGACTAGCACCCAGACCACCACTCATGGTCTGGGGGAGAAAGTTTCGGACACACGTGGGGATTGAACCAGGAATCTTCATTCCTAGACAGGAACTACCACTGAAGCTTGTGTTGTGGTGGCACCTCGCCTATAATTTGTGAAGTGACTTAAGGTAAGGCCACATAATATTCTGGTGAATATAATGTTCTCCAACTCTCCAAATGCTGACACCAATCACGAGATATTTAACAAACATTTGAATCCTTTTGCAAGCTTGTACACGTTCCGGAAGGGGAGGAAGCCTTAGCAGGTTGATACATGTGTATGCTGACCTAAAAGATAGGGATATTTTAAGCTATTAGCTTTTTGATGCTCTTTAAGGGTTGTGTATTTATGTTCCTTTTAGTGAACAACAACTTTTTTAAACCAAAAAGATGCCACACAGCTATTCTTTAGTACCCTAGGTGCACAGCTTGTTTCCTATGTCTGTGTGTATTTCTTTCATTATTTTGTCATTCATATTTGCTTTTCTTTGTGCCATGTATCACCTCTAAAAAATGTCAGTGTAAGAGAGAGAAAATTGATTTACAGAAAATGTCACAGATACCATCGGAATGATCGCGCATCTATACAACTGTTTTCCCACATTTTGACCCTCTCTCAATCTTTAATTAAAAAAACAACAACTCCATCCCTTCTTCCCCAGATAGAGAGGGCACAATGTGGAGTAACTGATATCTACACAGGCCCAAACACATTCCATTTTTCTGCTTCATCTTAACCACACTCCCAGACTATAAATTTGTCAGACTTCATATCATTTGATATTCCTCCATTTCTCGAACCTGTCTTTAACCCCAATTTCCTCTTGCTCAGCCATGGTCCTCGTGTCGCCATTTTTTGTCAAAGACACACCCCTCCCACTTCCTGCCCCCATAATGATATCCCAGCCTCCATCTTGCCACCAGACTCACCCAAAGCTCGTTTTTTAGGACCTTCATGCCTTTTCTGGCACTGAGCACACGTGTCAAGCCAGTAAAACAAAGGGAATAAAGGCTAAAGCACAACTTTGAAAATACAGTATAGTGTGTGTGGCCTCTTTCTCTGCTGAATGTCAGCATGATTTAATGATATCTTATCTCTAAATCTTTAATTTGTTATTACAACTCCACTCCCTTTTTTCCCCCGATTAAGAATGGACACATGTCCAATAGTTGAAGACTACACACACACATGGGCACATTCCATTTTCCTGCCACCATCTTAGCCACACTCCAAGACTATAAATTTGTCAAACTTTACATCATTTGGTGTTTCTCCATTTCTGGAACCTGTCTTTAACCACAATTTCCTCTTGCTCAGCTACCCCCCTCATATCAGATTTCTTTTTCGCACAGACCCCCTCCCCCCCCCCCCCGCGTGCTTCCTACCCCCTAATAACAGCTCAGCTTTTCCTGTCTTGCCACCACCAGACTCACCCAAAGCTCGTTTTTCAAGACTGTCATTCTTTCTCTGGCACTGAGCACACGTGCCAAGGCAATAAAACCAAGGGAATAAAGGCTAAAGCATAACTTTGAAAATACAGTGTAGTCTGTGTGGCCTCTTTCTCTACTGTGTGTGTTAGCTTGATTTAATGATCTTTGGTCAGAGGCTATGGGGTGGTATCGCCTGGTAAACTGTCATCCTTTGATGGACAGTGGGAATAATCAGGGCTATGAAAAGTGGTTTTGGGGGAGCAGAAGGCCTAGTGGTTAGAGCGTTGAGATAGTAATCTGATGGTCTGGGTACGAGCCACCTCTAAGGCATCTGTTCAAGAGATCTCCCCCCCCCCCCCCAACCCCTGAGTTAACACCTGTGTTGAATTCATAGGAGCGCGCGCGCGCGCGCGCGCTGCGCGTCGCTGTGTGTGTGTGTGTGTGAATTCATTTATTCATTTATTCTTTTATTCGAGGATAATGAACAAGCACTCGCGTGCTTTTTTACATCCAGTCCCGCCCTTATCAGGGATTAAATCTAGATTTGAAAAAAACAAACAGTTCCTTTAACTAAGCAACAACAACAACAGAAATGATCCAAATACCAAGAACAAGAAAGTGTACAGGGTTCCAAACAACAGACAAAAAATGACAACAAGAGAGAGGGAGGGAGAGGAGAGAGAGAGAGGAGGAGAGAGAGAGGGGGGGGGGGGGGAGGGAGGGGAAAAGAGAGAGAGACAATGACATATTTGATTGTGTCAAGCTTTTTAAGCCCATTCACGCGCGCGCGCGCGCAAGAGAGAGAGAGAGAGAGAGAGAGAGGAAGAGAGAGAGAGAGAGAGAGAGAGAGAGAGAGAGAGAGAGAGAGAGAGAGAGGAGAGAGAGAGAGTGTGTGTGTGTGTGTGTGTTTGTGTGTGTGTGTTTTGTGTGTGTGTGTGTTGTGTTAGTGTGTGTGTGTGTGTGTGTGTGCTCGTGTGTGCGTGTGTTACCATTACTCTGTTTGACCCCTGACTTTGATTGGTGTAAGCAGTGTGTCACCTCTCAGAAAAATGCCAGTCTAAGAAGAGAAAGATTTACATAAAATGACACGTGTTCCCCCTAAATACTTCAGATTTCACTGCAATTGTCTGAGCACACTCTTTCATGCTCTGTCTTTTTCAAACTGTTAATAAATTTCCGCCCCTTTCCCTCAAAAATGCTAACACACACACACCGTCTATTAACTACAATCTACACACCCACGTGCACGTACTGTTCGCCCCCCCCCCCCCAACACACACATCAAACCCCCCACCCTCACATCATTAATTTGTCCACCTCCGAACCAATCAGGGTTCTCCAATTTCTCAAATCCCTGCCTTTGACCGCTGTCTCTCTATCTTGCTCACCCCCCGCCCTCACGTCGCCATTTTGTCACAGACACCCCCCCCCACTTCCCGCCTGCTAGCATCAACTCAACCTTTCCCTGTCTTGCCACCAGACTCCACCCAAAAAATCCGGTGTAATGACAACCACGCCTCCCCCTCACACCGAACACACGTGCCCGGGCAATAAATCAGAGGAGAATTAAGACTAAACTGCTGCTTTGCCAAAGATTGTAGTGTGGGGGCCTCTTTTTTTTTAGGTGGGGGGAAGGGGTGGGGACTTTTACCAAGATTTAATGATTTTCTGGTCATAGGGCGTGGTGTGTGTGTGTGTGGGGGGGGGGGGGGGAGGGGGGCTTGTAAATTATGAATCCCTGTTGGAAAGGGGAAACACCCAGGGCTTTGAGAGAGAGCTTAGGTTGCTGGGTTGTTGTTTTTTTAATGGAGGTGCAACATTCATTCATCATTGTGGGTTTATTTTTTGTAGTGTAAAGTGTTCACTTCTTTTATGTGCTTTGTTCCTTCTGTAGCTCTCTCTCTCTGTCTCTGTCTGTCTGTCTGTCTGTCTGTCTCTCTCCCTCTCTCTCTCTCTCTCTCTCTCTTCTCTCTCCTTCTCTCTCTCTCTCTTTCCATCTCTCTTCTCTTCTCTCTTTCTCCCCCTCCCCTCTCCCCCCTCTCTTCTCCATCACCTCCTCTCTCTCTCCTCCTCTCTTTCTCTCTCTGTCTGTCTGTCTGTCTCTCTCATTCGAGATCTCCTGTCTTCTTTGTGGTTACAGTGACAAAAATGAAGGGTTGCATGGTTTAGAAAGCGGAAAATAATGATGATATTCTTTCTGAGGTAATAATTTTGTTCAAACATAATTATATTATTATTGTGGTGCAGGCGGGCGTGCGTGCGCTGTGTCTTGTGTGTGTGTGTGTGTGCCCACAGAATTCCAACATTCGCAAACTTCAAATTTGCTTTACAGAGGCAATCATTTCCCATGCAAATAATAACTAGCTTTAACATACTATTACTGTTGTAAAGAATAGTGGCTCTCCTCCTCTACTCACAAAGATAGTTCAGTCAATTTCTACATTTTGACCCAAAGTCGTGCTTTACATGAACAGTCACCATATCAAACTTTGAACATGACAAGTGCATGCATATGCAATAATACTAAAGGAATTAAGAATAAGATACAACCTCAGTCAGATACATCATTCATGACTATAACCAGTCCGTGGTGGTATTTTCCCATTCAAAATAATGACCTTAAAACCCCAGGCCCTTTGACAGTTCCTTTTTGTTAAGGCTCCAGAAGTTCCATTATCAGGATGATAAAGATTTTCAAGTCTGTGATGCATCATTCTAATCTAGATAGTCACAGTTCTTTTTGCCACATCACTTTTTCTGCTTGTGTGAAACAAGTTTTGTTACAAAACATGCCTTTACACTATCTATCCATTTCTGATTACGTCTCCCCCTTTTTTTCTCTGTCATTGTGATTGTAATCTAATTCCTCACAAACTGCGTTCATCATGTATTACGTAAAGCCTTCAAATTACATGCTCAGACTTTTCTTTTCTTGATTTTCGCACACTTTTATACAATAAATTTGCTGGTCCTGTATCATTTGAGGTCTTCCTCTTCCCATACCCTGTCTATCATTTGCTCAACTCTGGCCCTCCTGTCGCCATTTGGTCACGGATACTTCCCCCTTTCCCGCCCACAACACCAGCCTCGCTCATTCGTCAAGTTACCACGCTCCACCCCCAAATCTTCCATCCCCCTTTTAATGAGACACGTGACCTGTCTTTTTCTTCCTCTGCCATGTAGCAGGCCAATGAAAAGAAAGGGTGTTGGCTCGAAATACATCTCTTGTTCCGAAAAAGTGTTGGGCTCCGGTGGTCTTCCCTTCCCTGCTTTTAAAGGCAGATCGTCTTCATGATTAACTGGTTTTCTGGGTTGGGGGTGAGAGAGGGAAGAGGGATTGGGGGCAGGAGGTGGGTGGGGGTGTGGGGTGGGGTGAGGTGGCCAGAGGTTAAAAGAAAAAGATCAATGAGCCATACTGTGGTGAAACTTAGTCTTTGTTAGAAAGTGTTACTGCCCTTTGTTAGAAAGTGAAAGTCAGCGATTTTCTCATGTAGCTTTGCTCAGGGGTGTTCATATTGTGTTTTTACTTTGGTTTAACGTCTCTGTACTCACAGAGGTATTACTCTTTTTTTCAGCTGAGTGTACCCTCTCTCTCTGTGTCTGTCTCTCTCTGTCTGTCTCTCTCTTGTCTCTCTCTTCTGTGTCTGTGTCTGTCTGTCTGTCTGTCTGTCTGTCTGTCTGTCTTCTCTCTTCTCTCTCTCTCTCTCTCTCTCTCTCTCCTCTCTCTCTCTCTCTCTCATCTCTCTCTCTCTCCTCTCTCTCTCTCTCTCTCTCTTCCCTAATCAACGCAAGGGCCGATGAAAAAAGTATGTAAATAATTCTGTTACCTTAAAATAAAGATTATTCATTCATTCAGTCATTTATTCATTCATTCATCATTCATTCATTCATTCATTCATTCTCTCTCTCTCTCTCTCTCTCTCTCTCTCTCTCTCTCTCTCTCTCTCTCTCTCTCTCTCTCTCTCTCTCTCTCTCTCCCTTATTTAAGCGCGTGCGCGCACGCACACACCCACACACACACACACCACACACACACACACACACACCACACACACACACACACACACAAAGAGTCTCATCATCATCATCGAATTCCTCAAAACAACAAGACACCACTGACTCAGTACTGACCAGACACATTTAATTTCCTTATTATCTCTTACTGTACCATCACTAACACACTACCCTTTTTATGATCCACTCAGATTTCCTCAGGTTATTTGCCCTTTGACACAAAATGTAGGAACTCTTGCCAACAAACTCAGATATACATGACATGCCGTGTGTACATTTACAAATTTTTGCGCTACCATTCAATATGAGCCACACGTTTTCGACCCCCTTCTCCCTTCTCTAAATTGCCACTCCATTTCCCATTCCTTGCCCCTCATTAACTGGATGGTTAAAACCATAGGCACAAGCTTTTTTCCGGGTGTTATTGGTGAGCTGTCACACGATAAATCTGTCCCCCCACCCCCCCCTAAATCTGTCCACCCCTTTGTGGTTGAAGGTGTCTGATAGCTGTTTTCTTCTGCTCGGACCTCGGCCTCACGTGACCCTTTGGGTCACAGCCCTGTCTGTCTCCTCCCCCCTGCTCCATTCATTACGTTGATTACCGTATCATATGCCAAGGATTAATGAATTAACGCCCACTAACTCTCTTATTTCCCATGTGCAAAGACAAGTCATAGTGCAGAAAGAGTTAATTAAGGTTTAAGTGTAGATCGCATAAAGAACAACGTTACTTGTCAATTATTATTGGTTGCTTATGTAAGAATAGGTTGAATGCAAGTGCTCTGATTTGTTTTTACAAGATATAGGGCTATATAAATTCCATTAAATAGTAGTAGTAGTAGTAGTAGTAGTAGTAGTAGTAGTAGTAGTAGATAGTAGTAGAAATAGCAGCAGAAGTAGTAGTAGAGTCTAGTGGTAGTAGCAGTAGCAGTAGTATAGTAGTAGTAGTAGTAGTAGTAGTAGTAGTAGTAGTAGTAGCAGCAGCAGCAGCAGCAGCAGCAGCAGCAGCAGTAGTAGTAGTAGTAGTAGTAGTAGTAGTAGTAGTAGTAGTAGTAGTAGTGTATGCTGAATAAACTCTGTTTAAACCAAACCCAAATCCCCCCCCCCCCCTCCCGCCCTCTTTTTGAAAGTGCAAAACTTTGGCATGAAAACGAAAACCTTTCATATTTTCATTCTTACAATTTAGCTGGTGATTATGGGATTTGATGATTTTCTGCTCAAAAGGTGAGGCTTCTTATCGATAAAGATGAGTTGAGTCATACCAATCATTAAGCATCATTATTGAAAAGTTCAGTGAGAGCCAGCCATTTTTGTTTCCTCCAAAGAAGCTTGATGATGGTAGATTATTTTGTTTCGATTTTATTTTTACATCTTGGATTTGTCCTTTGGGGTTTTTTGTTTGTTTGTTTGTTTGAGCTTTTTTCATCTTTTTGTGCTTTGGGTTTTCGACTTGATTTTTTTTTTTGCTTTGGTTTTCTCTTCGGTAATCAGCTTGACATTTAGATCTGAGACTATAAATCGAGGGCCGCGTGTGCGAACGCACGCAGTACATCTTGCGCACACGTTAAATCCTGTTCCACTTTTCGTAAGAGTAGGACATTGTGTGCCGGTGGGAACCGATGACAAGATTTGCAAAACTGCATACACTCGGGGACTGGATGTAAAAAGCACATGATTGATTATTGTATTATCCTCTATCTATCTATCTATCTATCTATCTATCTATCTATCTATCTATCTATCTATCTATCTATCTATCTATCTATCTATCCTTAGTCTGGCGACGTTGAGGGCACCCCTGAAGACTTGACAACCAGTTCCCTCCATTCCTCTCTCTGTTCTGCCTTTCTCAGGGTTTTGTTGAGTTCTAGGCCTGTAAATTTACTGATGTTGTCTCTCCATCTCTTCTTTATTATCTTCGAAACAAAAGAATAAAATGACGCTCCACCACAAAATGAGTCGCTTAGCACATTACCCAATTTTGCGCTAGGAGCCATTAAATGCAGATAGGGGTCAAGTTGTCAATTTTGAGATTTTGATTGATTATTAAACTATATCCGTTATTCTACCTTGTAATGAAATATCAAGACATTATTTTTATTCCTTTTGCTTTTAAACGTGTTTTGAAAATACCCAAGCCCTCATTCTGACCACATACTACGAAAATAAACTTGCCTGTTTCTAATTTTTGTCACATCCTGCAGTCTGTCATTTCAATTTGTAATAACTTTGCACAGAATTGTCCGATTTTCAATCTGTTTTTTTTATTTTATTGGATAGCCCTTTTTATTGCAGATTAATAACTTGTCAATAACTAAAAACTGACCTCTGATGCAATGCGACTCGTTATGTGGTGGAGCGTCATTTAATAAATAAAGATGAATCCTGTTTAAAAGTGGTTCAGTTGCAGTCTCAGGTCACCATTTCCCTTGGTGGCTTTCTCCGTTTTCCTACAGTTCCCTTCCTCTTCTGCCTGCTGTGGGCTGTCACAGCCAAAGGAAAGATAAATCGAAAGGATTACTGTGAGGCACGAGTTACCGGTCCTGACTGAGACATTTAACCTGTTTTATGGCTTGTTTTTCCTCGGGGTTTGTGTGTGTGTGTGTGTGTGTGTGTGTGTGTGTGTGTGTGTGTGTGTGTGTGTGTGTGTGTGTGTGTGTGTGTGTGTGTGTGTGGTGTGTGTGTGTGTGTGTGAGTGTTTGTGTGTGTTTGTGTGTGTATATGTGTGCGTGCGTGCGTGCGTGCGTTATGTTTCTTTTTTGTCTTTTATTTCGAGGATAATGGAAAAAACACTCGTGCGTGTGTGTGTGTGTTGTGTGTGTGTGCGTGCGTGCGTGCGTGCGTGCGTGCGTGCGTGCGTGCGTGTGTGGTGTGTGTTGCGTGTGTGTGTGTGCGCGCACACACACACGCGTACGCGTGCGAGCATGAACACTACAAGCAAGCATTCACATGAGCATATGTGCATGCGCATGTAGGTGCGTGTGTAATTGTCTCAGTATGTTTGCTTTGCTTTGTATTTCTGTTTTCTATCGGTTTCTTTAGAAGCTGTGTGGTCT
>CM060324.1:63813053-63815553 GCA_030674155.1 Stramonita haemastoma | reverse complement strand
TGCTTTTTTACATCCAGTCCCCGTGTGTTTGCAGTTTTGTTAATGTCATCTGTTCCCACCGGCACACGATGGCCTACTCTTACGAAAAGCGGAACAGGAATTAACGTGTGCGCAAGATGTTCTGCGTGCGTTCGCACACGGGGCCTCGGTTTATAGTCTCATCCGGAAGACTTTTTGGGGAGATTGGGGTCAGCACTGATGTTAACTCCGGGAGAAAAAAATCTCCTCCAACGGGAATCGAACCCCGGTCGTCAAATTGCCAGCGCAATGCTCTGACCACTAGGCTATCCCGTCTCCCTTATTCATTCATCTTGTTACCAGATCCCTCCCCAAAGTCCTGCTTAATGAAGCACACCCGTTTTTCCACACTTCCTGCCTGCACGTGTCAAGCCAATAAAACAAAGGGACTGAAGGCTAAAGCACAACTCTTGTGAAAAAAAGGGCTGGTCTGGTGGCCCCGTTTTTTTGGGGAAAAACTGTCATGGTGATTTAATGATTGGTTGGGGCAAAAGGGTGTGGGGTTAGGGGAGGAAGGAAGGAAGGAGCGGGTGGAGGGGGAAGTGGTTAAAAGGGAAGTGGGAGGGGGAGGGGACTGGTAAAGTATCACTTTGTGTGGGGAGGTGGGAAACCTGACCCTCTTTCAAAGTGCTTGGGAGACATTTTTTTCATATTTGCGTTGATGAACTTGCGACCAGCATTACTCGTGGTCAGTTTCTGGTTTGAGTGCAGTGTGCAGTGTTTGTCCCTTGTGTCCATTTTGTCTGATTCTCTGAACAGACATTTTTTTTCAGAGTTGAGAAGTGTATCATTTCTTTGTTTACTTCACAATAATGCTCCCTCTTTCTGAATTAGTTTCATTTGATTTTGAATTCTTTTTTTTTGTCTCTCAGCTAAAGCTTTGAGGTTCATCAATGGTAGAAATATGTCCAGAGGATGCTGGCCCTGACCCCTCTTTCCTCTTGCCCCAGTCCTTGCTTTCATGTCGCCATTTTATTTTTTGTTTGGTCACAGACACCTCTCTCCATTTCTTCCCACCCACCATGCCAGTACAGTGCCATTCATTCTCTCATTTCCAGATCCTACCCAAAAAGTCTTGTTTGATGTAGCACACTCGTTTGGTCACACTTTTTGCATGCAGGTGTCAAGCCAATAACACAATGAGACTTGAAAGCTGAACTGTGGAGAAACTGTGTAGTTTTGGTGACCCTATTTTTGGAAGGGAAAAAAACCCAGTCACCCTGATTAATTTTATGAAATTCCTGGTGTGGAGGTGGGTTGTGAAATCAAGGAAAGAAGGAAAGGGTAGGAGAGAAAGCCATTAAAAAGGAGGGAGGGGAGGGGCTTGGTGAAGTATCACACTGTGTTGGGAACTTGAAACTCTTTCAAAAAACTCTGTTGAGCTTTTTAAAATTGTTTTTTTTGTGTTTTTTTTAAAATAGATTTTTGTGTTAATAACTTTGTGATTTCGATTAATTATGGTGAATTTTTGTTTAAAGTAGCAGTGCTGGCCACTTGTTTTCTTAAGTCACTTTCACAGTTATTTCATGTTTCTTGTTATTTTGGTATAGGTTGATGCTGTGTGAAATGGCTCATAGATTGCATGGAAAGGGCTGTAAAAGGAGATATATGTTGTTTCCAGTTCTAAATTCTATTTAATCCTCGATTCCTAGGGGGGGAGAGAGAGAGAGAGAAAGAGAGAGAGAGAAGAAGAGAGAGGGGGGGGAGAGAGAGAGGGGGGGGGGAGAGAGAGAGAGAGAGAGAGAGAGAGAGAGAGAGAGAGAGGAGGGGAGGGAGAGAGAGAGAGGGGGGGGACAGAGGGAGAGAGAGAGAGAGAGAGAGAGAGAGAGAGAGAGAGAGAGAGAGAGAGAGAGAAATTTGTAGCTTATCAGCAAAAAGGAAAAAGTATAACTTCCAATCAAAGTAACCAGAGTCACCGAAAGCGACTGAATTGAAGACAAAACATTAATCACAGCATGAACAAAACCAAACAGTGGGATTATCTTCACATTTATTCCTACAGACATGTACATGCATCACAGCAGTAACCCAGCACTCATTATTCACTCGTTACATTCCATTTTGTGTTTTTATTTTCCACAATGGGGAGATTAAAGAAAAATATATTTCTTAGTTTGCCTCTCAATAATATTGCTGCTTTCGAAATTGGCCTCATTTTTGCGATTTTTATTGAATACGTCCACGTTTTTTCGTGAAGCCTAAAAAAATAACATTGATTTTGATAAGGCATGCAAAAAGGGAGATAACATTGAACATTGAAATGGTTTAATTGCACATTGGCCAGAGAGAGAGAGAGAGAGAGAGAGAGAGAGAGAAGAGAGAGAAGAGAGAGAGAGAGAGAGAGATTCTTTTATTTCGAGGATCATGGAATAAGCACTCATATCCGTTCTTTACATCTAGTCCCCGTGTGTATGCAGTTTTGTAAATGTTGTCATCCGTTCCCACCGACACACAATGGCCTACTCTTCAGAAAAGCAGAACA
>CM060324.1:63773053-63808053 GCA_030674155.1 Stramonita haemastoma | reverse complement strand
TTTTAAGCAAAGGCACATCGTATAGTTCTCGACATTGTTTTTCTCCACTGTTCTTTTCACATGGAATGTATTATGTATTATATATATATATATATATATATTATATATATATATATATATATATATATATATATATGCATATATATGCCTTTTAATCGTTTGTAGTTACGTTAGTTATACAGTTACTTAATGTGTGAATTCAATTACTTCATTTGATTATGGTTATAGTTGTTAGTTCCTTTTTCTGAATTGTTTGCCATTTTGTGTCTAATATTACTTATTGTCAGTAGACGTTAAATTAAAGGACAACACACACGATGCACACACACACACACACACACACCACACACACACACACACACACACACACACACACACACACACACACACACACACACACACACACACACACACACACACACACATCGCACACAAACACACACACACACAAACACACAGACACACACACCTCACACACACATACACACATACATACACACACACCACACACACCACACACACCACACACACCACACACACCACCCACACACCACACACACCACATCACACCACACACACCACCACACCACACACCACACAACACACACAACACGCACACACACCACACACACACTGCACACACCACACACACACTGCACACACCACACACACACCACCACACATACACCACACACACCACACACACCACACACACCACCCACACCACCCACACACCACAAACACCTCACACAAACCACGCACACGACACACAACCACACACTCAGCACACACTGTACACACACCACACACACCACAAACACACTACAGACACCTCAAACACACCACACAGACCACACACAAACCACACACACACCACACACACTTACTGACACACCATACACACAACACACACACACACACAACATATGCACCACACACAACGGACATACACCAAACACACACACACACACACACACACACCCACACACACCACACACCACACACCAACACACACACACACACACACACCACAACACGACACATTCCAAACACACACACACACACAAACACACAAACACCACCACATACACATCACACACCACACACCACACACACACACACACACCACACTTAACAAGATACACAAACGAAACACCCTCAGAACCCCACAAACACACCACAGACACCCCCCCACCCACACACACACACCATAGACACACACACACACCACCACACACACACACACCACACACCACACACACACACCACACACACCACCACACCACACACACACACACACACACACACACCACTACCACACACCACCACACACACACCACCACACACACCACACACACTACACACACCACACACACCACTACACACACCACACACACACACACACACACACACACACTACACACACACCACATGCACACACACCACATCACACACACCACATGCACACACACCACAACACCACACACACATACACACACACATACACACACATCACACACACCACACACACACACCACACACACATCACACACACACACTACACACACACTACACACACCACACACACAACACACCATATACACCATATACACCACACACACACCACACACACCACACACCACACACACTACACACACGACACACACCACACACACACACAACCACACACCATAACACACACACACTCACACACACATCACACATCACATACATCACACACACAACATACACCACATACACACTACACACACCTCACTCACACAAAACACATCACATACAGCACACACACCACAACACCACACACACACACGAAACACATCACACACACCACACACACACACACACACACCACAAACAATCACACACCACCACACACACACACACACAAAACACTACCACACACACGCACACACAAACACACACACATCACAAACACAACACACACAGAACACACACCACACACACAACAAACACACCGTAGACACACACAACCACATACATACACCACGAACATACCACTACACCATACACACCACCATACACACCCACACATCACCATACACACACCATACCACACACAAACATACACACACACCACACTACAACAACACACACCCATACACACCACACACCACCCATACACACACCACACACACACACACAACACACACATAACACACACAACCACACACAACACACACACACAACACCACACACACACACACGCTGCACTTATCATAAACACACCACACACACATAACACACACCACATATACCACAGACACATACCACAATAACACACACACACCACTCAAAACAAAATTGCACACCACACACACCACACACACAACATCAACCACACACACCACACACGCTTACCCACACACCAAACACACACACACACAACACACCGCACACACTACAACACACACACCACACATACCACGCACACACCACACACACACCAAGCACACCACACAAACACACCACAGACACACCACACACCCACACACATACCACACTAAAATATACTACACTACACTACACCGTACACTACACTAAACTACACTACACCCTACACTACACCGTACACTACACTACACCGTACACTCCACTCCACTACACCGTACAATACACCGTACACTACACCGTACACTACTCTACACTACTCTACACTACTCTACACTACTCTACACTACACTACACTACTCTACACTACTCTACATTACTCTACACTATACCGTACACTACACTACACTACACCGTACACTACACTACACTACACCGTACACTACGCTACACTACACTACACTACACTACACGACACGACACGACACGACACGACACGACACGACACGACACGACACGACACGACACGACACGACACGACACGACACGTCACGACACGTCACGACACTCACGACACTACACTACACTACACTACACTACACTACACTACACTACACTACACTACACTACACTACATTACATTACACTACTCTACTCTACTCTACTCTACTCTACTCTACTCTACTCTACTCTACTCTACTCTACTCTACTCTACACTACACCGTACACTACACTACACTACACTACACCGTACACTACCCTACACTGCACTACACAACAACGTAGACTACACTACACTGCACTACACTACACTACACTACACTACACCGTACATTACACTACACTACACCGGACACTACACTACACTACACCGGACACTACACTACATTACACCGGACACTACACTACACTACACCGGACACTACACTACACTACACCGGACACTACACTACACTACACTACACTACACTACACTACACTACACTACACTACACTACACTACACTACACTACACTACACTACACCGTACCCTCTACTACATTACACCGTGCACCTCTACTACACTACACTACACTACACTACACTACACTACACTACACTACACTACACTACACTACACTACACTACACTACAACAAAACCAAAACTAACAAACACACTACATACACTTTCACCGGATTTTAAAATACACCGTATTTTCACTATACTATACACTCTCACACTTCCTACCTACCTACATTTCACTTACACTACACTACACTAACTAATACACTACACTACACTACACTACACTACCACCTACAAATAAAACTAAATCACACGCAAAACCATACACTTACTACACACCACAACAACACACACAAGCACCCCCTACACACCACACACACACGAGACACCACAACCCAAAACACACCTACTTTTCCTAGACTAACTACACGTACACTACATTAAAAATACACTGATAGACTAGCTAAACCACATAACGATCACTCATGCTACACTACATACACTACCCATACACTACATACACCCTACACTAGACTACCTACATACAAACTTGGTTTTCACTATACACTAACTCACTACATACACTACACTCATACACTACAACTCTACATAATCCTACCTACACTTTCCTACTCATTACACATTTTCCTTACACTACATACACTACCTACACTACTACAACACTACCAACCCCACTTTTACCCCCTACCAAAAACCACCTTTCCCCTAACCCCACTCACAACCCACCAAAACCTTCTCACCATCCCCCAAACACCATTACTTACTTACCTTTCCTTACTTTACTTTTCTTATTTCCTTTCTCACTCCCCACCCTTTCCTACTTACCTACCCCACTCATTACTTCTCTACTCTACAACATTTAACTACACTACACTACATCACTACACTACATAAACAAAATTTTACCCACAACACACCACAAAACACAACCACACACCACAAACACCCAAACCAAAACCACACACAACAACAACAACAACAACACCCCCAAACCAAAGTACACCATGATAAATTTTGTACACCACTAAACTAACGCCTAACTCACAAATACAACAACCCAACTAATCATATACACTTCCTAACCCCAAATACATAACCCACTACACTCACCCATACACACTTTAAAACCCCGTTTCAGTAAATACATACACTTTTACTCCCTAACCCCCTACAACACTAAAAACCCACACCCTTTTACATTAATAATAACGTAAAACCTTTTAGGACATTACATACACCTAACCCAAATACCTCCTAACTCCCTTTAACCACTAAATTCATACAAAACACTAAAACACATACAAAAACAACTAATCCCCTCCTACCCACTACATACTTTTTAAAAAATACTCATCACCTAACACTACAACTAAAAATACAGTCCTTTCATAAATCAACACCGTCCTCACTCCCCAAAATAATACACTCAAAACTAAACTACCTCAATCACTAATAACCCAAATCACTTCATACTACCCCAATTTAACCTACCAAACCCAGCACAAATTTTTACCTAATCATCATTCCCAAATCACAAACCCCCATAAAATTTCTTTTCTACCTTCCCAAAAACCCCTTTTCCCCCACTACCTACATAAACTCCTATAAAATACATTTCCTCCTCCCCAATTTCACTACTCCTACCAACCAAACCAATTTTTTCCTCCTCTTTCCTTTATCCTTTCCCCGTAAAACCCCCCTACCTTTCCCCTACTCATCCCCCTTCCAAACTCAAAAAAACTTTCTTTTAAAACCCTTTTTAAATTTACCTTTCTCCCCAAACCCACCACTCACTACATAAATAAATACCTCCCCTACATAACTACTACCTAATCATACAAAAACAAAAAAATTACACACAAAACCCCAAAACTTAACCAAAAAAAACATAAGGGACCCTTTTTCCAAACAATAAGACACCCAAAAACACCCTAAACTCTTCTTTCACACACTTACCCTTTCAAACCCGCTACTCTTTCTTTCCAACTCCCTAATAAATCCCCTCCTACCCCTTTAATCACTCCTCCTAACCCCACCACACCCTCCCCCAATAAAAAAAACAAATACACTCCCATCACCAAAAATACCCTCATTCCTACCCCCTAAAACCCTCCCCTTCCTCCTAATCCTTTTCCAAACCCCCCCAAACACTTTTTCCCTACCCTTTCCCCACAACTTTTTCCACTCCCCTTTCCCCTTTTCCCCCTCCTTTTCCTTTTCCCACCCCCCCCTTCTCCCCTCCTCCTCCCCCCTAAAACCTCCAAAAAATTCCCCCCTCTTTTTTTTTTTTTTTTTTTTTTTTTTTTTTTTTTACTTACACCTTAAAACACCTACACTACACTCATACACTACACTACACTACTTAACTACAAACCAACACTACACTACACTTACACTACAAAATTTCATACACTAACTACACACTTACAAATACCCTACTACACTACATACACTACACTCACTACCACATACACCACACTACTACACTACGCAAAACTACACTTACCACTTTCAAACCTTTCACTACACACACTACACTACACCTACATACACTACACGAAAACTACACCTAAAACTACACCTACACTTTAAATACACAAAACTTTTAAAACTACACTACACAACACAACACCCACATTTCACCTACAACACTACACCCACACCACACTACAGACACCACAAAATCACTACACTACACAAACCTACACTACACTACCTACTCAAAACCCTACACTCCCCTACCTTACACTACACTACATACCCCTACACCACACCTAACTACACAACACTACACTCACTCACTACAAAATACACTTAACTACAAATACCCGTACACTACATACCACCCCTTACTTAAATACCCTACAAATAAAACCAAAATACACTACCAACCGGCAAAACTACCCTAACTCTTAAAATTAAAACTACACTAAAACACTACAAAACACTACACTACACTACACTCCCCTACACTACACTACACTATACAACACCGTACACTACAGTTCACTACACTTCACTACACTACACAGTACAATACACCTCACTTCACAACATTACACTGCACTACACTACACTACACTACACTACACTACACTACACTACACTACACTACACTACACTACACTACACTTGACTACACTACACTACACTACACTACACTGGACTACACTACACCATACACTCTTAAACTACACTACACTACATTACACTACACTACACTACACTACACTACACTATACCACACTACACTATACCACACTACTCTACAGGACACTACAGGACACTACACTACAGCACACTACACTACAGTACAGTACACTACACTACAGTACACTACACTACACTACACTACACTACACTACAACTACACTACACTACACTACACTACACCGTACACATTACTACACTACACTGTACAGAACATTGCACCGTACACTACAGTACACCGTACACTACACTACAGTACACCGTACACTACAGTACACTACAGTACACTACACTACACTACACTACACTACACTACACTACACTACACTACACCGTACACTACACGACACTACACTACACTACACCGTACACTACACTACACCGTACACTACACTACACTACACTACACTACACTACACTATACCGTACACTTCACCGTACACTACACCGTACACTACACTTAACTACAATACACAACACGACACTACACTGAACAATTTACTACACTATACACTATATCACAGTACAATACCTCGTACACAGCACTACACCGTACACTACACCGTACACTACACTTTACTACACTTTTCCGTACACTACACTACTCTACAGTAAACTAATCTACACTACACTACACTACGCTACACTACGCTACGCTACGCTACGTTACGCTACGCCACACGCCACTACACTACACTACACTACACTACACTACACTCCACTACACTACACTACACTACACTACACTACACTACACTACACTACACTCACACACCAAACAACATACTACACACCATAAACCACACACACATCAAGCCTACCACATGCACACGACACACACACCAAGCACACTACAAACAACACGCACACTACATTACCCTAGACTACACTACACCGTACACTACATTACACTACACTAGACTATACTAGACTTAACCACACTACACTAGACTACACTACACTAGACAACACTACAGTACACTACACTACACCGTACACTACACTACACTACACGACACTTCACTAGACTACGCTATACTACACCGTACACTACACTACACTTCACTTCACTAGACTACACTACACTACACTAGAATACACTACACTACACTACACCGTACAGTACACTACACCGGGTTTTACACTACACTACACTACACTACACTCTCACTCACTCACTCACTCAGTCCCATGTCCCAAAGGACGTAGGGGGGACATGAGAGAAGACGCAACAGCGATCTTTTTCCATGCTTCACGATCCTGTGTGGCTAGTAGTAGATGTTGCAGGGGTTGGGCGGTCCAGTCTTTGATGTTGTCAACCCACGATTTCTTTTGGCGGCCTCTTCTTCTCTTGCCCTCGACTGTTCCTTGCAGGATGGTTTTTGCTAGGGTGTTGTGTCTTGTGGTGTGACCAAACCACATCAGCTTTCTCCTCTTTATGGTGGAGAGCAAAGGCTCTTGGGGGCCCACACGCTTTTTGATTTCTTCTTTCACATAGTTATTGGTCTTGTGTTCTTTGTATGATATTTTGAGGAGTCTTCTGTGGCACTTGTTCTCGAATGCTTGGATTCTCCTCTCTAACTCTGCTGTCAGAGTCCATGATTCACAGCCATATAGGAGGATAGATATCACGAGGGATTTGTAAAGGTGGTATTTGGTGCAGAAGCTGATGTTGTTGCTTCTGATAATCCTCTGGAGTCTGACTAGAGCAGATGTTGCTGTTGCAATGCGAGCTTTCACTTCATTGTTTGATGTGCCATCTTTTTTAGGATGGAGCCTAAGTATTTGAATTGGCTCACCTCTTCTAGTATTTCTCCATTCATCTTTATTTCCGTGATGTCATTACTCGCGCTGTTGACCATGATCTTTGATTTCTCTGTACTGACCTCCATGCCGTATGCGCTCGCTCGATCTGTTAAATTGTCTGTGAGGATTTGCAGTTCTTGTTTGCTGCTGCCCATGAGGTCAATGTCATCTGCAAATCTGAGGTTGCAAAGGGGTCTTCCACCAATGGAGATGGAAGTGTGGTGGTTTTGCAGTGTCTCTGTCATGATGTTTTCGAGGAAGAGGTTGAAAAGTACAGGTGAGAGAAGGCAGCCCTGGCGAACCCCAACCGTGGTCTTGAAGAACTCGCCCATGTGATTGTTTATGAAGACTGCACTTCTTGCGTTCTCGTACAGAGCCTTGATGACTTCAATTAGGCAGCTGTCAATGTTGAAGTGCCTGAGTACTTGCCAGAGGCCGTCATGCCATACCCTGTCAAAGGCCTTTTTGAAATCTATGAAGTTATGGTACAAGTCTTTTTGGTGTTGGAGATGCTTCTCTATCAGAATTCTCAGATTGAAAATTTGTTCCATTGTGCTGCGTTTTGGTCTAAAGCCCGCTTGTTCTTCTGCCAGGAGTTTTTCCGCTTGGTTTTTCAGTCTGTTGAGGACTACCTGCAGCATGATCTTGCTAGGTATGACTTATGAGACTGATGGTTCTGTAGTTCTGGCATTGCTTAAGGTTTCCTTTCTTTGGCAGGGGTATTACAAGAGACTGTGTCCATTCTTTTGGCCATTCTTTGGTGTCGTGGATCTTCTGACAAAGTTCTGTGAATCGCCTTGCTGTTTGATTCCCTCCATTTTTTTATGAGTTCAGCTGGGATGTTATCGATTCCAGGGGACTTCCCCTTCTTCAATTGTTTAATAGCTGCATCTACTTCACACCTTAGTATTGGTGGGTCTTTATCTTGGTGTTCAGGGGGTTTGTCAGAAACTATGTTGGTATCTGGGCGTAGTGGGTAGTTATACAATCCCTCACAGTATTCTGTCCAGCGTTGGAGGATGGCATTGCTTTCCGTTAAAAGATTTCCTTCTTTGTCTTCTATAACAGAGGCTTTAGGCTGTGTGGTTTTCGTTAGTGCTTTCAAAGTGTCGTAAGCTGTTTTGCTGTTTCCCTTGGCCATTCCAGCTTCAATGTTGTTGCATTGTTCTTCTATCCACGCTTCTTTGGCTTCTCTCATCTTTTTCCTCACTTCTCTATGGCTATCCATGTATTTCTTGTAAGCTTCTTGACTTGTGAACTTTTGTTTCTTAAGTTCTCTTCTTTTGTCGCAGAGATCAAGAACCTCATTTGTCACCCAGGGTTGTTTCTTTGTTCTGCTTCTTCCTAATGTTTCTTCTGCTGCTGTCGTTAGCACTTCTTTGATGTTGTTGGCCAGTGTGTCCACATCATTGTCGATGGCTGTGAGTGCCGCGAACTTTCCTCCAATGTTGGCTTGGAAGATCTCAACCACTGTTGGGTCTTTGAGTTTTTCCAGGTCGAATCTTATGCGTGGGCTTTTTGGCTGGTGTTTTGCTTTCAGTTTCAGCCTGATGGTGGTAAGTACAAGGTCGTGGTCACTGCCAATGTCAGCTCCTGGGAATGTTCTTGTGTTTGCCTTGTTTATGCTGGATTTGAATCTTTGGGGTGACAGAATGTAATCAATTTGATTATGAATCAGACCATTTGGTGAGTGCCAGGTTGATGTTCTGGATGGCTTGTGAGGGTGGAGTGTGTTAGCCAAAGTCAGTTTGTGCTTCTTTGCGAATTCCAGCAGCCGCTGTCCTCTGTCATTTGTTTCTCCCAGTCCAAATCGTCCTGTGGTTCCTGCCCAGGTGTCATAGGCATCAGGTCCCACCTTAGCATTCCAGTCGCCTTCCACAATAAGGATGTCTTTTTTGGGCGTTTTGGAGATGACGTTTTCAAGTTCTTCATAGAATTCTTCTATCTGGTCATCATCGTAGTCAGATGTTGGAGCATACACTTGGATGATGGTGAGATTCTGGGGTTTTGCAGAAACTCTGATTGAGATGAGTCTGCTGGATACTGGTGTGCAGCTGATGATGCTTGACACAATCTCTTTCCTGACAATAAAGCCTACTCCATGTTGATGTAGTTTCTCTTCTCCGCTGTACCATATTTTGTGGCCGTCTTGCGTGGTTGTTTCTCCGAAGCCAATCCATCTGACTTCCGCAAGCCCTATGATGTCCCATTTATACCTCTGTAATTCATGTGTAAGTTCCTGTACTCTTCCTGCTTGGTACAGAGTCCTCACATTCCATGTACCAATGGTTGCCCCTTTAGCTGGAAGCTTTAGTGTTTGTTCTGCCCCAGTAGCACACTTGTCACTCCCACCCTGGAGGCTTGCAGTGGGTAGCGCGGTCGTTGTTGATCCGGGCCTCGACCGATCCGGCATGTCTTTCTGTTTTGTTGTTCTCATCATGTCCTTTCAGTGGGCTTGAGGAAGCTTGGTGGCGCCCATCTCCTCTCCAAGACTCCTACTGGTGGTTAAGAATGCACCAGCCCCTCACAACGTTTCGCCCGCCAGTAGAAGCGGTTACCGGGGTGTGGGTGGGTTAAGGACCCGGACCCAGAAGTGAGAGTTGAGTGCCAAGTGAGGACCAGTGCTCCCGTCCATCCCGAGGGATGCTACTGCCAGGTTTACAAAGGTACCACCTCTCCTTAAGCACCCCATACACCCCAAGCACACTACACTACACTACAAAATGAAAAGTAAATTTCAACCTCTGTTGATAGATCAAAAAATTATTGAAGAAGTTGACTCACACAAGATTCTGGGTGTAATTATCGACAAAAATCTTACTTGGACTGACCATGTGATGGCATTAGGAAAACGTCTTACAAACAAGGTACGCCAGCTATCAAAATAAAACACTTTCTAGATGATCATTCACGCAAACTCTTTTTTTGTGGACACATCTTGCCTATAGTTGACTATGCCTCATCTCTTTGGGACAACTGCAGTGAAACAAATTTGAAATTCATTCATCGATTATATAAAAGAGCACTAAAACTTGTCCTATTAAAAGCACGCTCCCTAACCATCAATGATTATAAGCAAACAAATATTCTTACATTCCAAAACAGGCTTTACTTTAATAAAGCTCTATTTGTACAAAAAGTTGTCAATGGAAATGCCCCTCCCAAGATCATCAATAGATTCAAAATTAATGAACACAGGCATAACCATCTACTAACATTTCCCAGACCCAGAAAAATCTTTACAAAACAAGCTTCCAATATTCAGGTAGTGATTTATGGAACAAGCTCCCAAAACATTTAAAATGTATCATAAATAAAAATCAGTTCAAAAATCAGTTGAAAAATCACTTAATGAGCGCGCTTATGCAAAAATGTTTAAGAACTAAACATGAATCCAATCAACCATATTTAGAACAGACTAAAGATATTGGTACTCTCTGCTCACCCTCAAAAAATCTTTCATGTGTGGTTTACTGTGACTCAAAAATCTACACCTTGCTTGCTATATATGTATGTGGAAGGGGAAAAGGAGGACAAAGATTTTTATTTATTTTTTTAAATGATTTATTTATGAACAGGATAGGGAATAAGAGATGTATGTAAACACATGTATATTTTGCAAATTCAAAAGGAGAAAACCAAACCACTGATTTGATGACTAGATGGAGCTTTTTTTTTTTTTTTTTTTTCCCCAGTTTAAAAGTCTCAGTATAAATGTTTAAAAAAAAATTTTAAATTATTTTTATTAATGGGACTATTAGCACTATTATATTCATATTATTTTGATTAGTGGATAAGGCCTTACTTTTTTGTTCTGATTGTTGTTGTTGTTGTTGTTGCGTGTGCGTGTGTGTTTGTTTTTGTTCATATATGTAGGGATTTTATTTATTAATATAATTATAAATCATTATCATAATTCTTCTGTTTGCTGCTTGTGTTTTCCCCCTTCCTCCTTGATACTCCCCTCCCCATCTGTTCCCACCCCCCTCCCAATTTTATAGGGGTTTTTGTGCTTTTTTGTTTTTTGCTTTTGTTTTGTTTTGTTTTGGATTTTTGTTTCTCTTGTTTGTTTGGTTTTTCCTTGCTTTTGATTGCTTGTTATTTTTTGTTTGTTGGTATGTTTATTAGTGTATATGTTATTTCCTCTCAGTGGAGATGGGTATTATCATATGGTATTGTTGCGTTTTTGTTGTTGTTGTTCTTGTTGTTGTTGTTGTTTTTTTCTTTTTCTTCCTCTTAATATATAAATATGAATTGAAGAATGGAGGTATTGTAATTTGAGATAAGTTGCTTATTGACATTTCATGAATTTTTTTTCTTAAGTCTTAAATAATGGTTGGTGACATTGTAACTGATGTAATCTGTTGTTTGATATTATTTGAATTTTCTTAAAAACCTTAAATGTGTGCATGTGTGTACGTTGTTTATGTTATTTCAACTCAGTGGTGATGGATATTATCATATGGTATTGTTGCTTTTGTTGACTTTTCTTTTCTTCCTTCTAACATATAATCCGTGTGGATTGGTTTTTGTTGTTGTTTTGGTTTGTTTGTTTGTTTGTTTGTCTTTGTTAGTTTGTTTTTTTGTGGGGTTTTTTGGTATTCTGTTTTTTTTTGGTGGTGGTGGTGGTGGTGTGTGTGTGTGTGTGTGTGTGTGTGTGTGTGTGTGTGTGTGTGTGTGTGTGTGTGTGTGTTTTTCCCTTTCTTTTTTCTTTTGTTTGATTGTATGTTTGTTAGCGTATATATGTTATTTCCTCTCAGTGGTGATGGATATTATTATAAGGTATTGTTGCGTTTGTTGTTTTTTCCTTATCTTCTTTTTAAAGATATAAAGTATGTACTGAAATATAGAGATATTTTATTCTGACATAAATTGCTTATTGACATTTTATGGATTCTTTTTTTTAAAGTCTTAAATAATGGTTTTTGGTTACACTGTATCTGATATAAGCATGTGTGTGTGTGTGTGTGTGTGTGTGTGTGTGTGTGTGTGTGTGTGTGTGTGTGTGTGTGTGTGGTGGAGGGGGGGGGGGTTGTTGTTTGTTTGGTTGGGTTTTTTCTTGTTTGTTTGTTTTGTTTTTTTTGTGTGTGTTTTTTTTTTTTTTTGGGGGGGGGGGGTTGACACTATATGATTTTTTTTAAAGACTCAAAATATATGAATGTACGTACGAGTATACGTGCTGAGTGGATGAGTGCAAACCGTGTGTGTGTGTGTGTGTGTGTGTGTGTGTGTGTGTGTGTGTGTGTGTGTGTGTGTGTGTGTGTGTAGTGTGTGTGTGTGTGTGTGTGTGTGTGTGTGTGTGTGTGTGTGTGTGTGTGTGTGTGTGTGTGTGTGTGTGTGTGCGTGCGTAGGAATTTTGAGTGGGAGTGTGTTTTTTGTGTTTTTTTTTTCGTGTGGGTGTGTGTGTTTTTGTTTTTTCTCCTCTTATGGTTGTTTAGTTGCTATTGTTGTTGCTTGTTTTATCTATAGACATATTCTATTTTAAGGTTGTTGCAATCATGTTAGCTAATTAATGTTGGTGAAATGTTTGTTTTTGTTTTATTTGTTTCTTTGTTTGTTTTTTCCCTTTTCTTTCTTTGTTGGTTTTATTGTTTTGCTAGGGATTTTCTGCTTTGATTTTTTTTGTGTTGCTTTATTTTGTTTTTTGCAGTTGTTTTGATTTTGTTTTTCTTTTCTTTAGATAGATGGCTTGATGGAAAAAAGCAAATCGATGCTTACTCAATGTACCATCTGGAAATAAAAATTTGATTGATTGATTGATTGATTGACACTACACTACACTACACTACACTGGACTACACTACACCGTACACACTTACACTACACTACACTACACTACACTACACTACACTACACTACACTACACTACACTACACTACACTACACTACACTACACTACACTACACTGTACACTACTTTACACCGTACACTGTACACTACTTTACACCGTACACTACACTACACCGTACACTACACTACAGTTACAGTACAGTACCGTACACCGTACACTACACTACACTATACTACACTACACTACACTACACTACACCGTACACGACACTACACTACACTACACTACACTAGATTACACTAGACTACACTAGACTACACTAGACTACACCGTACACCACACTACACTACACTACACTACACTACACTACACTACACTACACTACACTACACTACACTACACTGCACTACACTACACTACACTACACTACACTACACTACACTACACCACACTACACTACACTACACCGTACACCACACTACACTACACTACACTACACTACAGTACCGTACCGTACACCGTACACTACACTACACTACACTACACCGTACACTACACTACACTACACCGTACACTACACTACACTACACCGTACACTACACTACACTACACCGTACACTACACTACACTACACCGTACACCACACTACACTACAGTACAGTATACTATACTATACTATACTAATACTATACTATACTATACTATACTATACTATACTATACTATACTATACTATACTATACTATACTATACTATACTATACTATACTATACTATACTGCAATGCAATGCACTGCACTGCACTGCACTGCACTATACAACACCGTACACTACACTTCACTACACTACACTACACAGTACACTACACCTCACTACACAGCACTACACTGCACTACACTACACTACACTACACTACACTACACTACACTACACACTACACTACACCGTACACTACACTACACACCACTTGACTACAATACACTACACTACACTACAGTACACTACACAACACTGGACAACACTACACCGTACACTCTTACACTACACTACACTACACTACACTACACTACACTACACTACACTACACTACACTACACTACACTGCACTATACAACACCGTACACTACAGTTCACTACACTTCACTACACTACACAGTACAATACACCTCACTTCACAACACTACACTGCACTGCACTACACTACACTACACTACACTACACTACATTACACTACACTACACTACACTACACCACTCTACACTACAGGACACTACACTACAGGACACTACACTACAGCACACTACACTACAGCACACTACACTACAGTACACTACAGTACACTACACTACACTACACTACACTACACTACACTACACTACACTACACTACACTACACTACACCGTACACATTACTACACTACACTGTACAGAACATTGCACCGTACACTACACTACACCGTACACTACAGTACAGTACAGTACTCTACAGTACACCGTACACTACACTACACTACACTACACTACACTACACTACACTACACCGTACACTACACTACACTACACTACACTACACTACACCGTACACTACACGACACCGTACACTACACGACACCGTACACTACACTACACTACACTACACTACACTACACTACACTACACTACACTACACTACACTACACTACACTACACTACACTACACTACACTACACTACACTACACTACACTGTACCGTACACTACACCGTACACTACACCGTACACTACACTTAACTACAATACACAACACGACACTACACTGAACAATTTACTACACTATACACTACACTACATCACAGTACAATACCTCGTACACGACATTACACCGTACACTACACCGTACACTACACTTTACTACACTTTTCCGTACACTACACTACTCTACAGTACACTAATCTACACTACACTACACTACACTACACTACACTACCCTACGCTACGCTACGTTACGCTACGCCACACGCCACTACACTACACTACACTACACTACACTACACTACACTCACACACCAAACAACATACTACACACCATAAACCACACACACATCAAGCCTACCAAATGCACACGACACACACACCAAGCACACTACAAACAACACGCACACTACATTACCCTAGACTACACTACATTACACTACACTAGACTATACTAGACTAAACCATACTACACTAGACTACACTACACTAGACAACACTACAGTACACTACACTACACCGTACACTACACTAGACTACACTATACTACACCGCACACTACACTACACTTCACTAGACTACACTACACTACACTACACCGTACAGTACACTACACTACACTAGAATACACTACACTACACCGTACACTACACTACACCGGGTTTTACACTACACTACACTACACTACACTACACTACACTACACTACACTATATCGTACACTACACTACACTACACCACACTACACTACACCGTACACTACATTACACTACAACACACCGTACACTACACCGTAAACTACACTATATTACACCGTACACTACACTACACCGCACAGTACAGTACAGTACAGTACAGTACACCTTACACTACACTACACTACACTACACTACACTACACTACACTACACTACACTACACTACACTACACTACACTACACTACACTACTCTTTTGCCCTCGACTGTTCCTTGCAAGATGGTTTTTGCTAGGGTGTTGTGTCTTGTGGTGTGACCAAACCACATCAGCTTTCTCCTCTTTATGGTGGAGAGCAAAGGCTCTTGGGGGCCCACACGCTTTTTGATTTCTTCTTTCACATAGTTATTGGTCTTGTGTTCTTTGTATGATATTTTGAGGAGTCTTCTGTGGCACTTGTTCTCGAATGCTTGGATTCTTCTCTCTAACTCTGCTGTCAGAGTCCATGATTCACAGCCATATAGGAGGATAGATATTACACTACACTACACCGTACACTACACTACACACTACACCGTAAACAAAATTATACTACACCGAACACTACACTACACTCCACTCCACTACACCGCACTCTCCACTCCACTACACTACTCTACACAACTCTACACTACACTTCACTACTCTACACTACACTACACTACACTACACTACACTACACTACACTACACTACACTACACTACACTACACTGTACACTGTACACTGTACACTGTACACTACACTACACACTACACTACACTACGCTAGACTCCACTACATTAGACTACACTATACCGTACACAACACTACACATTACACTACACTGCACTGTACACTACACTACGCTACACTACACAGTACAATACACTTTAGTACTTCATACATTACACTACACTGTACACTAGACCGTACACTATGCACCACTACACTGCACCGTATACTACACTACACTGCACCGTACACTACACTACACGATACACTAAATTACACTACACTTCGCTAGACTCCACTGTTCACTACATAAGACTACACTACACTACACTACACCGTACAATACACTTTAGTACTTCGTACATTACACTACACTGTACACTAGACCGTACACTATGCACCACCACACTACACTACACTACACCGTACACTACACTACACGATACACTAAATTACACGGTACACTACACAACACTACACTACACCGTACACTACACAACACTTCACGGTACACTTCGCTACACCACACCGTACAATACACTAATCCACAATACACTACACTACAATACACTATACTACACTCTACACTACACTACACTACAACGTACACTACACTACACCGTAAACTACACTACACTGCACTACACTAGACTACACTTCACTACACTACCGTACACTACCATACACTACCCTACACTACACTACACTACACTACACTACACTACACTACACTACACTACACTACACTATACTACACCACACTACACTATACTACACCACACTACCCTACACTACACTGCACTACCCTACACTACAACGTATGCAACACTATACTACACCGCATACTACACTACACTACATAACACTACACTACACTACTCTACACTACACTACACTACACTACACTACAAACCGTACACTACACTACGCTACGCTACACTACACTACGCTACACTACACTACACTACACTACACTACACTACACTACACTACACCGTACACTACACAACACTACACTACAACACAAGACACTATACTAAACTACACTACACTACACTGCACCATACACTACAGTACACTACACAGTCCACTATACTACACTACACTGTACCCAACAAAAATAAACACAACAGAACACTACACTACACTACACTACACTACACTACACTACACTACACTACACTACACTACACTTCACTACAGCATACGCTCCAGCATACGCTACATACACTACAGCGTTCACTACACTAAACCGTACACCACACTAAACTACACAACACTACACCACACTACACCACACTACACCACACTACACTACACTAAACTACACAACACTACACCACACTACACCACACTACACCACACTACACTACACTACACTACACTACACTACACTACACCGTACACTACACTACACTACACCGTACACTACACAACACTACACTACACTACACTACACTACACTACACTACACTACACTACACTACACTACACTACACTACACCGTACAATACACTACACCGTACACTACACTACACCTTAGGGTACACTTCACTACACCGTACACTACACTACACTATACACTACATAACACTACACTACATCGTACACTACTCTACACCGTACACTTTACTACACCGTACACTTTACTACACCGTACACTACACTACACTACACTGCACCCCACTACACCGTACACTACACTCCACTCCACATGACTACGCTCCACTTCACTACGCTACACTACACTACACTACACTACACTACACTACACTACACTACACTACACTACACTACACTACACTACACTACACTACACTACACTACACTACACTACACTACACAACACAACACTACACCGTACATAACATTACACCGTACACTAACGTACACTACCGTACACTACCGTACAATACTACACTACACTATACTACACTACATTACACTACACCGTACACTACACTACCCATCACCGTACACTACATTACACTATTCTACACTACACGACACTACACTACACTACACTACACTACACTACACTACTCTACACTATTCTACACTACAATACACTACACCGTACACGACACTGTACACGACACCGTACACGACACGACACGACACGACACGACACGACACGACACGACACGACACGACACGACACGACACGACACGACACGACACTCAACCACACTATACCGTACACTACACTACACTACACGACAATACACTACACTAAAGTGCACTACACTACACTACAACCGTACCCTACACTACACTGTACACTACACTACACCGCACCACGCCACACTACACTGCACCACGCCACACCACACCACACCACACCACACCACACCACACCACACCACACCACACACCGTACCCTACACTACACTACAACGTACACTACACTACACTACAACGTACACTCCACTACACTACAAGGTACAGTACACTACACTATTTTGTACACTACACTACACTACACCGATAAATACACTACACTACACTACACTACACTACACAGACCACTACACTGCACTACAGTACACTGCACCGTAGAGTACACTACACCGTACACTACATTTCACTTCACTACACTACACTACACTACACTACACTACACTACACTACACTACACTACACTACACTACACTACACTACACTACACTACACTACACTACACTACACTACACCACACCACACCACACCACACCACACCAACCACACCACACTACACCGTACACTACACTTTACTACACCGTACACTACACCGCACACTACAGTACACTACACCGTACATTATATTACACTACACTACACTACACCGTACAGTACACTACACTACACCACACTACACTACACTACACTACACTATACTGCACAGTAAACTACTCTAAACTACTCTAAACTACTCTAAACTACACACTACACTACACTACACTACACTACACTACACTACACTACACTACAGTAAACTGCACCGTACACAACACTACACAAAATTACAACGTACACTACACCGTGCACTTCATTACACTACACTACACTACACCGTTCACTACATACTACACTACACTACACTACACTACACTACACTACACTACACTACACTACACTACACTACACTACACCGTGCACTACATTACACCGTACATAACATTACACCGTACACTAACGTACACTACCGTACACTACCGTACAACTACTACACTACACTATACTACACCGCACAGTACACTATACTAACACCGCAAACTACACTAAATCGTACAGTACACTACACTACATTTCACCGTATACACTACTACACTACACTACACTACACTACACTACACTACACTACACTACACTACACTACACTACACTACACTACACTACACTACACTACACTACACACTACACTACACTGCTCTACACTACACTGTACACTACACTACACTACACTGTACACTACACTGCACTATACTACATTGCACACTACACTACACTATACTACATTGCACACTACACTACACTATACTATACCGTACATTACACTACACTACACTACACTAGACTTCACTAGACTACACTACACTACAGTACACTACACTTCACTATCCCGTACACTACACTAAACTACACTACACCGTTTACTACAGTACACTACACTACATTAAACTACACTACACTATACCGTACACTACACTACACAACACTTCAACGTACACTACACTACACTGTACCTTACACTACACTACACTACATCTTACACTACACTACACTACACTGTACCTTACACTACACTACACTACACTACATCTTACACTACACTATACTACACCGCACACTACACTAAACCGTACACTACACTACACTACCCCACACCACATACTACACTATACTACACCGTACACAACACTACACTTCACTACACTACACTACACTCCACTCCACTCCACCCCACTCACCCACTCCACTCCACTCCACTCCACTCCACTCCACTCCACTCCACTCCACTCCACTCCACTCCACTCCACTCCACTCCACTCCACTCCACTCCACTACAAGACACCGTACACTACTCTACTCTACACCGTACACTACACTACATTACACTACACTACTCTACACTACACTACACCGTACATTACACTAGACTACACTACACACACTACACTACACTACACCACATACAATACACTACACTACACTACACTACACTACACTATACGGTATAACTACACTACACTACACTACACTACACTACACTACACTACACTACACTACACTACACTACACTACACCGTATATTACACTACACTACACCGTATACCACACTACACCACACCTTACACTACACTGTACTACACCGTACACTTCACCGAACATTACACTTCAATCCACCGCACACTACACTACACTACACCGTACATTACACTACACTACACCGTACATTACACTACACTACACTACACTACACCGCACACTAAACTACATTACACTTAACAATACACAACACTACACTCCACTGCTCTACACTCCACTCCACTCCACTCCACTCCACTCCACTCCACTCCACTCCACTCCACTCCACTCCACTCTACTACACTACACTACACTTCACTACACTAAACTTCACTAGACTACACTACACTACACTAGACTATACCGTACCACACACACACCACACAACACACACACCACACATATACCACACCTACCACACCCACCACACCCACCACACACACCACCACACACACCACACACACCACACACATGCATCACATGCACCATGCACACAACCACAAACACACCACACACCACCACAAAGAACACAACTACAAACATCACACACACACCAACACACACACCACACACACACCAGTTACACATACATACATCAGACACACTTAACCACATACATACACATGCACACACACCACACACCACACACACCACACCACACACCACACACACCATACACACCACCACACACACCATAAACCACACACACACATACCACCATAAACCACACACACGACATACACCACACACACACAGTACAGACAACACACAAACACAACACACACACACACACCATACACAGCACAACACCACACACAACAACATCATCCACACACACACACACACACCATACACAGAACACACACCACGCACACCATAACACACACCACACATCACACACCACACACACACACCGCACACACCACACACACACACACAACACACACACACACAACACACACACACACACACACACACACACACACACACACACACAACACACACACAACACCACACACACACCACACACACAACACACAAACACACACACACAACAACACACACACCTCACACAACACACACACATCACACAACCACGCACACCACCACAAACACACCACACACACACACTAACACACCCCACTCACCACCACAACACCACCACACACACCACACACACACACACACAACACCACCCACACACCACACACACACACACACCACACACAATACACACACACACACAACACACCACATACACACACACACACACCACACAAACACACACACACACACACACACCACACACACACACACACACACACACCACACACAACACACACACACACACACACACACACACACACACCACACACACACCACACACACCACACACACACACACACACATCACACACTACACACACACACACACCACGCACACACACACACACACGCACACCACACACACACACACACACACACACAGCACACACACACACAACACACACACACACCACACACACCACACATCACACACTACCACACACAACACACCACACACACACACCACACACACACACACACACACACCACACACCACCACACACCACACACATCATACACACACCACACACATCAACACACACCACGCACACACCACACATACACACACACACACCACACACATACACACACACACACACCACACACCACACATACGACACACACCACACACACACACAACACACACACACACAACACACAACACACACACACACACACCACACCACACACACACCACACCAACACCACACACACACGACACACACACCACACTTCACACACACACACCACACACACACACCTACACCACACATACACCTACACACGCAAAACGCGGTGCTTCAGAATGTACAAGTGACATAATGATTAATAGTATAGGTCTGCGTTTATCTTCATTTGAAATTATTTCAATTCTTGCAAACTCTGTATATTCAAAGTTTTTTTAGATTTCACTTAAATCGTTTGTGTTGCCCACGAAATATAGAAATTATAATTCATAGATTACGTCTAAATGCTTGGAATACTAAATATTCAAAAGATGTTTTCTGTACTTGTTCTGCTATTTTATCAGTCCACCATATACTGTTTGATTGCCCTGTGCTCATTGCCTCGTATAAAAGCAAAGGGATAGATCTAAGGGAAAAATACGGAAATTTCCAAAGTGTTCTGTATGATTCCGAGTCGCATGTCCTAATATCAGTTGCAGCAAGTATTTGCCAGTCACCAGTAGGTCAGTTACTATAAATGAAATTGTATAAACTTATCATCATCCATTATTTTCTTTATCCTTTCACTTTTTCCCCTCATCCCCTTTTCAGTGCATTCTTAACGTGAATGTACCATTGTCTAAATCACCTTGTAGTGAACGGACATTAAACCAATGAGAAGAAGAAGAAGACACACACATAGGCGGCGCGCGCGCGCGCGCGCGCGCGCACACAACACACACACACACACACACACACACACACACACACACACACACACACACACAGAGTATTCTTGTCGAATAGTGCACGTGCACCTTTACATACGGACATACACTGACAAACACACAGAGCCACAGACACACAGGAACACAAATGCCTACAGACACACAGACAATCGGACACAGACATAAAGAGACGGAAAAGAGACAGACAGACAGACATACACACGCACACACACACTCACACATACACACACATGAACGCACGCACGCTCACACACACATACACACATGAACGCACGCACGCTCACACACACACATACACACACTCACGCCGCGCGCGCGCGCACGCGCACGTACACACACAGAGCCCTCTTGCGGATAAGTGCACGTACACATACACACACAGACACAGACACACACGCACACTCACACACACACACACACACACACACACACACACACACACACACACACACACACACACACACACCACACACACACACACACACACACACACACACACACACCACACACGCACACACACTCACACCACACACACTCACACACACACACACACACACACACACACAACACACACACACACACCACACACACACACACACGCACAGACACACAGACACACTCACACACTCACACGACCACACCACACCACACACACCACACACCACACACACACACACAACCACACACACACACACACAACACACATGAGGGCGTGCACTCAGAGAGAGAGAGAGAGAGAGAGAGAGAGAGGGGGGGGAGAGAGAGAGAGAGAGAGAGAGAGAGAGAGAGAGAGAGAGAGAGAGAGAGAGAGAGAGAGAGAGAGAGCAATTCCGCGAATGAAAATGTTATTCCTACAGGTTAGAGATAAGTATTGACCTATTTTTTTCATCTGGACCTTACCCTGTGGAGAGAAAGAGAGAGAGAGGGAGAGAGAGAGAGACAGAGAGAGAGAGATTGAAAATGTTATTCCTACCTGTTACAGATAAGTATTGACCGAACTGATTTTCGAGTGAGTGAGAGAGGGAGACAGACAGACAGAGAGAGGGAGGGAAAGATAGGGAGAGAGGGAGAGAGAGAGAGGGAGAGAGAGAGATGTGGTAGTTTTTAACAGTCTCCATTTATTCAAACTAGTGTTTCCACAAACTTAGGGGTCGAAAATGACCACGAGGGGCTTGGGGGGGGGGGGGGGGAGAATGACGAAAGTAGGAGTGGGGAGGGGCAACGAAAACAAAAATTAATGGGCAAGAAAGGAGAAAACAAAGCCAATATAACTATCATATACAGAAAAACCGGAATGAAACCACTTTTAAGCATCTCATAATCTTCGCAAACTAGTCGTACAAAGAAATAACTAAAAGGCCAGCAATGGTTCAAAATGATCGTAGAAACCTATCCCCACATAACTGTACCAAAATATTTCTTTTTGAGCATTATGGTTGTCTATCAGAGTGTCGTGGTGTGTGTGTGTGTGTGTGTGTGTGTGTGTGTGTGTGTGTGTGTGTGTGTGTGTGTGTGTGTGTGTGTGTGTGTGAAATTGTCTTTTGTTAAAAGTAGGCTAACATTATTTGAGTAGTACACGTCATTATTTTTTATCACTTTTACAATTGTGCCATGCTTGTTTTGTCTTGAACTACTTTCTCTTGTCTTTGTTTTCTCATTCCATTTCTTATAGGTTCCCTATAAAGACAAATGGGTAGTATCAGCCTGTGGTATTTCTTTTCCTAATTGTTCTTTTTTTATTTCCTCGGCCTCATTTTAAATGACGTTCCATTGTTATTTCTAACTTTGCTTCAGGACTGGAAAAAATCAAAGTGCCAAATTAGCAAAAATATTCAACCATGGAAAATGTGACACTTTTTAGATAAAAGATGGTTTTTTTTGCAACAGCAATGGTCTCTGCTATCAATCTCTTGTTAATAATAATCATTCACAGAAGTTTGTCAGATCATTATCTATGACAGCTCTGCTAAAAAAAACTCAAACTCCCACAAGCACAGCCACTCTAAACCTTCCTAATTCTGCTCTCATCACAAGATTATCTTTTTACCGCAACGTCCAATGACAGCCTGCCTCTCATCTTAATTCAAGGGAGATAATTCCCAGAGGCTTGTTACAGCTGCAATGTCAGATTGGGTCTCTCTCTCTTTCGCTGCAGGCGGAAAAACTGACAGGGGAAAATGGACACGTGATTTATTTGCAGTTTTGGGGGCAATGGGGAAGTGTGATTTCTCTAGGGACTGTCTGTCTGCCTGTCTGCCTCTTGCTTAATCTTGCTATTGGGTTTTCTGCCCATCTCTCTGTACAAATGGGGAAGGTGGGAGATGGTCTGGCTCAAATGAAGCAGAAGTCATGGGGATACTCCACAGACATAGTGATTCCAATCCGATTATGGTGCTTATAGCCCCGCTGACCACATAGGCCATATCAGGGCTGTCACCTCATCACATTTTAAAACTCATAGTGATTACTTTAACCAGGCTAATCAAAATAGGTAAGGCGACCGCGTTAATCTAGCAGGCTCATGAAAGATGTTGCAGAGTTTTTTTTTTAAAATTCTATTATTTTTTTTATATCGAGGATAACGGAATAAGCACTCATGTACTTTTTTTTATCCAGTCCCCATGTGTATGCAGTTTTGTAAGCATTGTCATCTGTTCCCACCGGCACATTTGAAATTATGTATTTTAAAAGGAGTGTTCTGTCAGGGTATACTTAATGTGTGCTTCAGCAATCAAATTCTAAGCCAAGGTCCGATATTTAAGGGTATGCGTAATATCATGCACACACATTAAAACCTGTTCCATGTTTTGGAGGAGTAGGCTCATCTGTGCTTGTGGGATTGGTGGACAATTATTTTTAAAGCATGTACTCTGGTGTTACGCCTAGACACCATTGCCAAAGTTGGATTGAAGCTACCTTAATAGTGGGCAAATTATTGCATATGTAAAATATCCATAGTGATGAAGTTCAAAGGCTCTGTCTGAGGAATGAAAAAGAAAACCCTCATTGGTGGGTATGTTTATATAATAATATGTATTAAAAGTAGCAAACAAAACTTAAAAGAAAATTGACCGTGGGACCTGAGTCCAGTACACCTCAAGTCCTTTCACTTCTGAAGGAAGTTTGCAGCATTCAGGCACACCAGTAAAGCGGCACAGTTAAAAAGAACACTTTTGTTACAGCTTGTTGCCATTACCACAGTAACTCAATAACTTCTATGCAAATTTAAAACTCTTCTGGTTCCCTCTCTTTGATTCCTGCTGAGTGCATCTCAATGACAAGAACCTGTTTCTAAGTAGTTTTAATCTTGCAGTAATAATGCTCATTAATTTATGAAACCCAAGTCTAGCAGACAACTCTTCCCACTTGTCAAAGAAGTTTCTCACATTCAGATCTGAAGCTGAAGGTGTGAAATAAAAGGAAACAGTTCTGTCAAAACTGATGGTGACGCCTATGCCACACAGCCATCCCTGCACTTTTGACCAAAATCTTCACAATTAGGTGACTGCATGCAGTGAACAATCAAAATCCTTCCCGTGCTCTCTCTTTGATTCCCGCAGAGTGCAGAGCCCATCTCCCCCACCTCTGTGTCCACACAAAGCCCTGTGATGTGCAGCAGACAGGAGAGAGAGAGAGAGAGAGAGAGAGAGAGAGAGAGAGGGAGGGAGGGAGGGAGAGAGAGGGAGGCGGAGCCAGCCCCTAGCCTATGGAGAAGATGGAGTTTCCTGAAGGTCAGAGGAGCGAGGCCTGAATCACGTGACCATTTCCTCCTGTCAGCTGTCCGCCTGCAGGGAAAGAGAAACCCATAGAGGGGTGCTGCAGCAGTCAGCATCCACAGACAGTGAGGAATGAAGGGACAGGACAGCGTCCTTGCTTCAGAGACTGGGGTGTCTGGCTGTGGCATTAAAAGAGGATTGCCTGGTCATTGTAGGGAAAACTGAAAGGAATGGAGAGAATCGCCCTGCTTGAATGATGAAAGCTGCCTTTTTTTTGGGGGGGTGAGGGGGCAAATGTTGTTATGGTTGTTAACTTGACAAGCTTTCATGGTGTGTGTGTGGGGAGGGGGGGGTGTGAGTGAAAGAGAGAATAGAAATACAAACATGACATCATTATTTCCGCAGGAGCCAAGATATTCACTCAGCAGATGCTTGATGATTTACATAAGCCTGTGTGCAGATAAAACCTTATGTGCAAACCTTATAGACTTTTATATAGCCATGCACAATGCTACCCTGAATAAGATGACCTTAAGTATCATTACCTCATCTTCTACATGGGTATATCCATCCATCCCTCCATCCCTCCATCCTTCCATCCACCCACCCATCCATCAATCCATCCATCCATCCACCCATCCATCGACCCCTCCATCCGTCCATCCACCAATCCCTCCCTCCATCCCTACCTCCACCCATCCATCTATCCTCTAATCTACTCACTTGCTCGCTCACACTTTTAACATGCAAAATTAACTGAAGCATTTTAAGAATATATATGTTATTAACAAGTATGACAATGTTACAAGAGATAAGGCTCTCATTCAAGTAACCTTCCCCCCCTCGACCTTTGACACACTGGTCTTTGTTTCAGACTGAACAAGAGTCGATTTTTAAAAGAAATGTCCTTTGATATCCAAGTTGGCTGTTTGACATAACCCTGCCTGGCCAATTAAAACCAGAACATCAGATTGAGTGTCTCGTTTCCCCAGCAGGCAGAAAGCTGAAGAAGGAAAAAGGGAGACGGACAATTTAGCTATCGCTCATTTCATGACAGAGGAAATGCGATATTCTGTGAAGGACAAGTTGGCTTCTTTCCATGGCTTCCATGATGTGCTGAACAGCATGGCTCCTCACAAAGGGAGGTCAGGGGAGATGGCCACTGAACTCCATGAAAGAGGAGACAGCAGAGCGCGTTCCTTGCTGACAGCCCTTGCCTGATTGCCTTTATCACCACAGAGTGTAGTGTGAGGGTCTGTCACAATCAGCAGCAGTAGCAGCGGGAAGAATTCTGCTGTCTTCTGCTTCAGTGGTTCCACTGACAGATCAAGGTCTGGGTTTTTGGAGCGGAAAGAATTGAAGGGTGCTTGATTCTGGCACACATGAGTGAACTCTTGTTGTAGTGATGCTTTGTCTCTTAGAAAGAAAAGAGTTTGTTTGTAAGATGAGTTGAAGCTGCTTTCTGGGCAGTGTCTGATGTGATAGGAGAAAGAATCCATGGACATAGATGGATGTGCTTACGTGAGTGCGTGTGTGCGCGCGTGCATGCGTAGGTGCGTGTGTGTATGTGTGTGTGTGCGTGCGTGTGTGCGTGCGTGTGTGTGTGTGTGTGTGTGTGTGTGTGTGTGTGTGTGTGTGTGTGTGTGTGTGTGTGTGTGTGTGCAACATTACGGTGCGTGGGTATGTGTGTGGAAGTGTGTGTTTGTGTGTATTAGAGAGAGAGAGAGAGAGAGAGAGAGAGAGAGAGAGAGAGAGAGAGAGAGAGAGAGAGAGAGAGAGAGAGAGAGAGAGAGAACAGCAAGTTTGCTTTACATCCTCAGTAAATTTTATTGCAGCCAGCTGGTCTTAAGAATAAAAAGAATAATCATCGAACAATATCTAGTTTTAGTTCTTTCGAAATCAACTAATTCACGTTGTGCTTATCTAAGAATCATCTATACTTCAAGGAACATATTCATTTTCATTTATTTTATGTATTTATTTATTCTTTTATATCGAGGATAATGGAATAAGCACTCATGTGCTTTTTACATCCGCTCCCCGTGTGTATGCAGTTTTGTAAAACTTGTCATCTGTTCCCGGCGGCACACAATAAATTAATTGAATAATGATATACCTGAAATATTCTTGCATGGATGTAAAAAAAAGATAGGACTATGTTAGAAGCGAACCCTGCAGCCTAGATTATAAAGTCATTTATCATTATGATTCCACCAGACATCAACCTTCATCACCATTGGCTAATTAGTGATTCCGTCACCTCTCTTTCCATCTTCCCTCCAGAGAACAGGATCCTGTTATAACGGCTGTATCCAGTGTCAAGAGGGGGAGGGATAGCTCAGTGGTCAGAGCGCTCGCTTTCCGGCAGTTAAGCAGCGTCGAGCGTGGTTACCAGTTGGATGGGGGACCTTTTGCGCGCCCTGGTTTCAGTACAGCCCCCCCCCCCCCCCCCCCCCACTTCACTTCACCCAGCTGTAAATGGGTACCTGCCCTCTTTAGTGTCAGGGAAGGTAAAGCAGCGAGGGAGAGGAGATGGGCGCCGCCCTCAATATGCTGGCCCCTAGAGTAGCCGAGGTCTCTGACGCCTCGCTCCCCTACGACCACACAGGTTATGGACCACCTTGACCTATTTTATAGAGTGACAACATCCTATTATAACGGCTGTATCCAGTGACAGTCCACTTCACCAGAATACAGTTATATTGCTGGAACCTGATACCCCGAGTCTTGTTACTGACACAGTCTCAGACTGAGTTTCACTTTCTTCCTGGCAAAATACTGAGGACAGAAATGAGATGAGTTGATGTATGCATTGTCTCTCTGACGTTTGAAGAAATGTGATATTCTGCAATGGACAGGCTGGTGCTTCCCCCAGATTTTTTTTTTCTCATTTTGTGTTGTAGGATTTTATTGTAACAAAGAGAAATGGTTGGAAATGGTCTTAGAACACTGAAAATAAATGTCATGATTATAGGGGATTTTAAAGTTTGAAATCACTGCTTTGTGTAGCAGGTAAATTTAGAGTTTAATGGGATTTGTTTGAAGTCACAAAGCAGCAGAAAAAGGTTATGAGGTTTCTTTATGTTTAATTTATTGGTGATAGCTATATAGATCAGTGTGTTTGTGTTGACATCAGGGTGTCAAAGGGTTATTCGGTGAAAGTAATGACAATGATGATGATGATCATCATCATCATCATCATTATCATCATCATCGTCATCGTCGTCATCATCATCATCGTCATCGTCGTCGTCGTCGTCGTCATCACCATCGATCACCATCACCACCACCACCACCACCACCACCACCACCACCACCACCATCATCATCATCATCATCATCATCATCATCATCATCATCATCATCATCATCATCATACTATCTCCTGAGCTGCTACGTTGCTTTATTTCAAGAAGAGCGATTGTGTGGGTTTACAGTCTTTTTAGTCAATAACAGAAACAATAGCAAGCTTCAAGAGCTGCCAGTAAATGATTACTTTCTGTGTCACCGAATATCCAAACTTCAGTGTATCTCTAGCTGGTTTGTGATTTGGTAAGGGCAAGTTTGTTCATATAATCTTTCCTTACACCTTCCATTTGCATTCAGCAAGACTCTTTCATTTCATCTAATCAGGTATGCTACATATCAAGTTATAAGGTATGAGACACTTTGACAGTGATCATTTTGGTTGGACACTTAAAACACAGCTGTGTTTGTGAACAGACAAAACTGCTCATTGCTTCTAAGGTTTCACTGTTCAGAACACTTTAGTCTAGACAAAGAGCCCCGCCCTCTCATTCTTTTTAGGCCTACTAAACGATTGTTTACCAAGATTTTCATAGACAAACAGCTTGCCATTTGAACACGCTGTCAGGGCTAAGTATAGAGTGGCATACTTCTGCTATAGCACCAGATTTAAGTCTCACGTCCAATATACAAACATTGACTAATAGACTCATGATTTATTCATCCTCCCTCTTGTGATAGGACAACTTTGCATTATGAGAAGGACGGCAGGGGCCGTCTTTGTCTTTCCATCTGCCTGATAGGCTTTGGGGAAAGTATCAGCAGTATGGGAGATATATGGATAGGATGTTTATCTAGAAGATAAAGGAAGGAAGGTGGCAGGATGGTTAAGACGTTCACCTGCCAATATGTAAACCGTGAGTTTCTGGGTTCGTACACAGCCTCGCCCATTCCCATTTTGACGAAAAATTCGAACTGAATGTCAAAGTCATTCGGATGAGACTATAAACCGAGGCCCCGTGTGCGAACGCACGCATAACATCTTATGCAATAACAACTAATGGGTAGGCGCTGCACTTGTGGCGACGCGCTCTCCCCGGGGAGAGCAGCTCGAATTTCACGCAGAGAAATCTGCTGTGACATAAAGTGGTATTAAATAATAATAATGATAATAAAAAGTTTATCTAGCAGACATAGCAGAGGATTTAATGTTTGTGTCAATCATACGGCTAGCCATCAATGCAGTAATGGCTAGAGCTTTGCAGATTTTGGCGTAACCTTATCGCAGTGAATATGAGTTGGTAGCTTCGTTTTTTGCTGTGGAGTGTTAAGAGAATCAAACAATGTCGTTATTGGATTTGTGCATACTATTAATTGTTTGTTGTTAACATAATATTTGATACAGACCAGGTTTCATAGAAATGATTTAATAGACAAGTATCTATCCCCCCCCCCCCTTCAAGGAGAAATATGAAAAAATAAAAAAGAGAAATAATGTGAAACTAATTGAAAGGATCCAACTCAAAGGATGGTGCAGCAATGAAAATAAATGAATAGAATTGCTCATTTTTCAACAATTCAGAGCACTTGCCCTACTTTTCAGACAATTCACTGAAGTGACCAACTTGACAAAAAAGCCCCTTCCCTCCTCCCTCCCTCCCTACCACCACCACCACTGTCTTTGTCTTTTGCTAGGATTTCCGCCTACCTAAAGATCTGTAAGCAAGCACCACATAAATTAAACCAATCTATCATGGCTACAGTTAATGTAATGTTTCTGCGAGCAAGCACCACATAAATTAAACCAATCCATCATGGCCACAGTTAATGTAGTGTTTTACTGCTACACCATTAAAGGTAATTCCCTTTTCCACCAGGCAGACACTGACAAAAAGCGACCTGTGATTTTTCCACATCCCCCCTCTGGTGATGAGGTGGTGAGGTGGTGAGGACAGTCAGTATTTCCAGAGGACAGGCAGGGTCCTCCTTTGTCCGTCATTGATCTGCTGTGCGGGGTATTAGTCCAACAAAGAGGCAGACCGGGAGAGAATCTTTGCGCTTGGCGGGAAAATCGAAGAGGATTCCGCGGTGACATTATGTCCTAAGCAGCCGCCACATTAGTTAAATGATGGCCGATATACAGCAGGGCTGTGCTCTCTGTCTCACTGGAGCAAACAGCGGAATGAATGGGCGTCTCTTTCAGGTCGTTGCCTTCAGTCTCCAGTCAAGGTAGGAATGTTCTAGTGAAGAAAATTGAAGGTATTTTTTATGAGGAAGGTATGAATGAAATGTGGCTGTTAATATAATGCCATCTTACACACACACACACACACACACACACACACACACACACACACACACACACACACACACACACACACACACACACACACACACACACACACACACACACACACATATATATATACGCACGCACGCACGCACGCACGCACACACACGCACACACTCAGATATGATTTCCTGTGAGTCATTGTTGTCTCAACATTGATCTGTGTAGTGTGTTCTTTTTTCTCCATCTTAAAAAATATTGTTAGAGAAAGAAGATGCGATTTATAGTTACAGGTCTTTGTTTATTCGTTTTTCTGTCATAAAATTCAGTAATCTTTCTTTAGTGTGTCTATGATCAGCTCCACAAAGATTTATTATAATACAGACAGACAGACAGACAGACAGACAGACAGACAGACAGACAGACAGACAGAGAGAGAGAGAGAGAGAGAGAGAGAGAGAGAGAGAGAGAGAGAGAGAGAGAGAGAGAGAGAGAGAGAGAGAGTTTAGGTAATGAAAATCAAGACAAGCATGTCAAGTTGAGTTTATTCTGAAAGACATTTAACCGTCTGGTTACGTTAAGGTAAAGCAAAGGAAATGAAAACCCCTTCTTCTTCTTCTTCTTCTTCTTCTTCTTCTTCTTCTTCTTCTTCTTCTTCTTCTTCTTCTTCTTCTTCTTAATGGTTTTGTAATTGAATTGTTAGCAATAACGATGTTTTTTTCTCAGTATAGCCATTTGCTTTTGAGGGAATTTTTAACCTATTTGAATCTGTATATACATATGCAGAAGATATAATACGCACATCAAAGATCTAGTAATACATGCCATCATTATGCTAGGTCTCATCATTGGTGAACCTACGAGCTCTAGCCAAGGAATGAAACAAAAACTATACAGCTTCAGTTGTTCAGCATCAACCTCCCCACTCTTCCAAGCTTTACTTTTGCTCTAATGAACTGAAAGTATATATTTAGTTTTTCATATGGAAGCAGTTTGCCATTTATGATAACTAAGCAATCAGTTACAGCCAAGTTGAGCTTGGCTGAGCTTACTGCACCAACATCAGATTAAATTCTCATTTTCTGCAGGCAAGTACTCACAAATGAACTCACGATTATTCCTATATCCCGCCGATGATTACAAAAAAACAACACCTCCGTATTTCCAGAGGACTTGCAAGGTCCTTCATTGTCTGTTCATCGATCCTCCATGCAGCATAGTAATCACACAGCCAGACACAAAGAGAGAAGGTCTTTTCACCCAGCAGGAAGCAAGGAAGATTTCAGGGTGACTTTTTGTCTGAAGCAGCTACCACACTGCTGTAATGATGGCAGATATGTAGGGATTTGCTCTCTGTCTCCCGGCAATAAAAATCAGGGGAATGAATGGTAGAGTCTCTTTGAGGTCAGTGCCTCCTCCTCTCTCCAGTCCAGGTCCTGTGCCGTGTCTATGCATCAGTGCAGAAAATGAAATGCTTCTTCATTCAGAAAGGTAGGAGGAAAATGTGATGATAAAAATGCTACATTAAACACACAGACACACGCACACACCACACACACACAC
>CM060324.1:63766054-63767953 GCA_030674155.1 Stramonita haemastoma | reverse complement strand
TCTCCCTTGAATTAAGATGAGAGACACGCTCCCATTAGACTTTTGCAGTAAAAGAAATGGTTGTGTGACAAAAAGAGGAGGGGAGAGGGTTGCATGTGTGGCGGTTGATAGGATTTGATTAAGGGCAGAGTTATCATCATTAAAAAAAACCCACAAGCAGTTAGGAATGATTGAGTTAAAAGGGCATCACTTATAAAACCTGAGAATCTAGCAGCAAACCAGTTAATTTTATGTACTGTTGCTGTATGAACAATCCTATTCAACCACTAAATGTAGCGTTATCAATCTTCTATAGAGTTTGGTTTATAAACAGATACAAGAACACTTTTTCAAAGACATAATATTCTGTAAGCTAAATGCTTTACACTTGCTATGGAGAAAAAGATTTACAGCTTTATATAACCTTTTTAACAATTCAAGAAGCCCACATGATTTTGGCGTCACGCACTTTTGTGTCTTACCATAAAATGGATAGAGGAAATAATTCAAGACGCAGGAGCAGTAGAAAATGGCCTCATGAAGAGAGCACTCCTCAACCCAGGTCTACTAGTTTTGTTATCATAGCGGCAGAAAAGGGCTTCTCACTATTTTGTGGTTCCAAGTATTTGATTGATTGATTGATTGATTTATTTATTCTTTTATATCGAGGATAATGGAATAAGCACTCTTGTGTTTTTTTTACATCCAGTCCCCGCGTGTATGCAGTTTTGTAAATGCCATCTGTTCCCACCGGCACACGATGGCATACTCTTACAAAAAGCGGAACAGGATTTAACGTGTGCGCAAGATGTTCTGCGTGCGTTCGCACACGGGGCATCGGTTTATAGTCACATCCGAAAAGACTTTTGGGGGGAGTGGAGTCAGCACTGATGTTAATTCCAGGAGAAAAAATCTCCTCGACCAGGAATCAAACCTGGATGGGTCGTCAAATTGCGAGCGCAATGTTCTGACCACTAGGCTATCCGTCCCCGTTTTCATCCGTCGTATAAAAACCAATCACTTATTATTTTGTTCCGAAACACCATAGCGATGATGCACCTTATCAATTTGATCATACATGCTATTTTTACAAAGTCTAATCACTCCTGCACTCTGTAAAAAAAAAGGTCCTAATCATCTCCTGAAAGAGCAGATTGAGTGTTCCCATTTTAGAGGAATACAAACTTCATCAGGAGAAAACAGAGCTGCAATTTATGCTGTGTTGGCGGTGAGACTGGAAACTGGATATTCCCTGGGGACCAGGCCAGCTCTTTATCTGTTCCTCCATCTGCTGTGCATGCAGTGCGCTGTTGTAACAAAGACAGACAAGGGGAGATGGTCTCTACACTCTGCGGAAATCAGAGAGAAGGCAATTGCAGCGGTTTCGGTGTGGCCTGGGGGTGTTTGATGGCTGTTTGTCATGACTAATAGGTTAGGGTTTGGTGCTCTCTTGGGGGGCCGTGCAGTGTGCTGCAGATATTCATCTAGCCTCTTCCAGTTTCGCGTTTTGTCAATACTGTGTTTGGTCAAGGGCAAGGTTTTGAGTGTTAGCAAAATGGAGATTTGGGCTTGCCGATGTTGTCAGTCATGAATGAATGAATGCCTACCATTGTGATACTGTTGTATGAGACTTTTTGAACCAAGGATGCTTTTCTCTATTTGTGTTTTATCCATATTTTGATTCATTGATTCATTTTCATTATAGCCAAAGAAATGGTTCAAATGGGTACAAAGAAAAAACAAGAAAAATGTGAACATGATTTTCATTGTTTGCACAAGGTGCATCATTGCTCTCAGGTGCAGAGAGGTGGACTGTGATGGTTCCAAAAGAGGGAATAACATATGCAGCAAAAGAAATATTATCCAGTAATTATTTAATGCACGTAAAAGAACCCACAGCAACAAGAGGGTTGTCCCTGG
>CM060324.1:63728554-63763554 GCA_030674155.1 Stramonita haemastoma | reverse complement strand
GATGACACTGAGATGGTCACTGATTCAAAGATATAACATGACTGGCTTTTTTGGTGAAATAGATTTACCATAATGGGTTTTGTAAACGCCATACTAATATTTGGGCAATACACAGAAATGTCCATGATATCGTTTATGAGATGATAGACACCAATATAGTATAGTACCAATAGTAATAGAATAGGATGGCATTGATAAAATTATAAGGAACCAGTACCCTTTTGTATCAGCCCGACCTCACTTTTAAATGTATGCAATGTCTGACCACTATTGCAAATTGATTGATAAAAAAGGCCCCGAACTACATCCTGGAGAATCTGATTGAATAGTGTCATTTCGTGAAGTACACTATTCACCAAAAAGAAAGAAAAAAAAGACCTGCAATTCATGGCCTGGTCCTGGTGTAGACAGGAAACTGGATATTCCCCGGGGGCCTGGCCATCTCTTTATCTCCTCCCCCACCTGACGTGTGGAGTGTTGGTCTAACAAAGAGAATCAATGGGGGACGGCTTCTTCACTGTGGGGAAATCAAATAACAGGCAATTGCAGTGGTTTTGCTGTCAGCGGTGACTGCATGAGTGCTTGTAATAATGGTCAGTGGTTAATGATTTGGTGGTACTCTCTAGGGGTCTGGTACGGTGCTGTAGAAATCATGTAGCTTTTTTTTTTTCGGGTGTGTTATCTTTTATGCATGGGATAGCTCAGTGGTCAGAGTGGGGACGTGATAGCTCAGTGGTCAGAGCACTCACTTTCCCCAGCATCAAGCGTGGTTGCCAATTGGATGGGTGACCATTTGCGCGCCTTGGCTACAGTACAGTTCCCCTAGTTCACCCAGCTGTCAATGGGTACCTGCCGTCTTTAGGGTCAGGGAAGGTAAAGCAGCGAGGGAGAGGAGATGGGCGCCGCCCTCAACATGCTGACCCCTAGAGGAGCTGAGGTCTCTGATGCCTCGCTCTCCTACAACCACATAGGTGTAACTATTATTGTCTGTCATATGAACAAAAACGCATCACGCCATCATTACAATTAAGCACCTGACAAGTCGGACCCAATGCGTCTGATTTCAGCATGGGGAGAATTTTGGGAGAATTATGTTTGGAAAAAGGCAGGCGAGTTGTCCAAGAAGGCAGTAAATAAACAAGGAGGTGACAGGAAGAAGAGGAACAAAGCAGAAACAAAGAGATGGATACAAAAGTGGAAATTTTTAGCTCAGAGTTCTAAAATGTGGGTATGCTGTTAATGCTGACAGGCCCTTGGCATCACAATGGGGGGAGGAGCAATGGTATAGGTATTTTAAGAGTTATACCCAACGCAGTACACTCAGCTGTCAATGATACCACTCTGCTTTTCCTTTATCTATCTATTCATGTTCTCTTTTTGTGTGTATTTGTTCATTTGTTTTTATTCATTTTATTTTATTTCATTTTATACCACTTTATGTCACAGCAGATTAAAATTTTTCTCTGCATAAAATTCGGGCTGCTCTCCCCGAGGAGAGTGCGTCGCCACAAGTGCAGCGCCTACCCATTATTTTTTTCCCCTCAGAGATGGTGTCTAAACACGATACCTGTGTGCATGCTGTTGTTGTTTTTTTAAAAATAATTTTGTCATCCACTCCTACCGGCACACGAGGGCCTGCTCTTCCGAAAAGCGGAACGGGGTTTAACGTGTGCGCAAGATGTTCTGCGTGCGTTCGCACACGGGGCCTCGGTTTCTAGTCTAATCCGAATTCATTTAATCAATGTTCATTCACATCACGTCACGTAGAGGTTGTCTGATTATCTCAATGGCTGGAGAAACAGACAGAGTGGGAAATCCCTCAGGGGAATAGCTCACTGTGCAGCAGCAGTCTTTGATCTCTTTCATTTCCTCTGCCTGTAATAGCCCTGCCCTGCAGTCCTGGGTCCCTGCTTTATCAGTGGAATCAGCACAGGGCTGCTTGTCACTGGCTTGGGATGAATGAATGAACGGCGGCGGTGGTAACAATGCGCTGTTAGAGTATGGTGCTGATAAGGAGGTGTAGATTTAGCTCATGTGGTGATTTGCTAGAGTATGGTGGTGATTAGGGATGGAGATATAGATCTAGCTCATCCACACTCTCTTAAGATTGCTAGATGAGGAGCTTTGCTTATCTTCTGTCCTGCTGTGATGCTGATTGTGGTGCTGATGTGGAAACAGGTGTATTATGTGGATTAGTATTCTGTATGCTAACTCATTTTCGTTCACATTGTGTGTCTCTTTCTCTTCCCCTCTCTAATTGTGTGTGTATGTGTGTGCGTGCGTGCGTGCGTGTGTGCGCGCGCGCGCGCGCGTGTGTGAGCGCGCACGCCAGAGTGCATAGATATCTGTTCTACAACACACCCAAAGCTTGCATACATCATTACAAAGAAACAGCTATGAATACTTATTTGTGTATCTATCTATCTCTATCTATCTATCTATCTATCTATCTATCTATCTATCTATCTATCTATCTATCTATCTATCATCTATCTATCTATCTATCTTCTCTCTCTCTCTCCATCTATCATCATCTATTATATATATATTTATATATATATATATATATTATATATATATATATATATATATATATATATATATATATATATATTAACAAGCAACATGGTCAGTCTTGAAATCCAGATTTATTTTCTGGTAACTGAAAAACTTTTCTCTGCCTCATTTGGTTCGACTTCGATTTAACTCACGGTGCAGTTCACATTCAAAAACACTGCTGCACTCAAGTAAAGAATAAATTTATGCGAAGAACACAGAAAAATCCTCTTCAATTTTTTAAAACTAATCTATCTTTTGTTGTTTGATCTCCCACAACCTTTAACCTTCCACCTGTGCTTCTACCCCCCCCCCCCCCCCCCCCCCCCCCACTCCCACTGCGCTCTTTGCTTTCTCCCTCTCCCGTGCTGTTAATCATTTTCGGTAAGCCCTGCTTTTTAAGACCTTTGATGTCAAAGGATGTAGGCAGCTTTCTTCTCCTTCGACAAGTCACTTTTAAGGAGCCAGGGAAACTGGAAAGAACATCAGAAGGATGGTGAAAGTTTACAGGTTGATGAAAAGCTGATGTAATGCCAGATACACAGCCACATGGCTTCAGTGTTTTGGTGGTTGACAGTGAACCAGCCACTGAACTCTTTTAATTAAGCAAATGTGACACTCCTCCACGAAATGAGTGGCATTGCACTTGACCCACTTTTCCGCTATAATGGTCTCTTCAAAGATGCTGGTCTTTTCAAGGATGCTGGTTTTTTCAAGGATGCTGGTCTTTTCAAGAATGCTGGTCTTTTCAAGGATACCCTGTTAGGCTATTGAAATTTTCAGCTACCAACATGCTCGCACATAGCCAAAGGACAGAAATATGGCATTACTCAGTCATGCGTGACAGCCTGGTATCTTGAACAATGTGCCGCTGTAGGAAAGGGTATTAAGATAACAGAACACAGAGGGCATCTATCTCCTCAGGACATGATTAATTCGTCATGGTTCAGTGCATCAAATATTGCCCATGTCTTCTATAATCCTTGCTTTTATGCGCATCTTTTGGAGCTTGCTCCATTGTTCCATACTTGTGATGATGAAGCTGGTACCTGTCTTTTACTGGTATGGTAGCTTTTGCTTAAGAGTGAAGGGGGGGGAGGTACTGGAATTAATGCCTAGTGTAATTGTAATAAGGTGGTTGTTAAGAATGCGGAAAAAATTGCCTTTAGGTGACAGTGCGCTTTTTCAAAATTTTGAAAGGATCAAGTTCATCCCTGTCTTTTTTCTTCTTGTTTTTTCTAAATCTGATTAACGTTGTACCACTGACACTAGAATTACAAAGTTCATTTTAGATGTTATTTAGCATTCTCCAGTTATAGGTAAAAGGTAATGGTGTCCTATAACTTATGTGGTCATAAAGAAGCGAGGCACCAGAGACCTCAGCTTCTCCAGGAGCCAGCATATTGAGGGTGGCGCCAATCTCCTCTCCCTCGCTGCTTTACCTTACATGACCCTGAAGAGGGCAGGTACCCATTGACAACTGGGTGAACTGGGGGACTGTACTGAAGCCGAGGCGTGCAAACGGCCACCCATCCACTAAGTAACCACGCTGAGTGCTGCTTAACCTTAGCGTGGGGACAGCGAGTGCTCTGACCACTGAGCTATCATGTCCCCACTCTCCAGTTACATGTATGAAGAAAAGGATCTAGTTCCTTAAAAGTGACACATATCTCAATCAGTGTCTTTGTAAATCGGAGTATGGCTGCCTATATGGCAAAGCCCAAGAAAAGAGCCATGCACACAAAATTCTCATCCAGTGTGTACCCAGGCCTAGCAAAGATTCCCATCGCTTTTCTTTTCCTTAATCAGTCTCTTCATGTAATCGTTTTTTATTTGTTCAAGTAATCCTTCAATCACTGTTCATTCTATATCAGTAGAATGGGTCTGCACAGCAGTCAGTTTCCCCCACTTTCAGCTCCTCTCAGAGGCTAATTATTCCATCCCAACCCAGCCCAGATGGGGCAAGCTGGTGCTATTTATAGCAGGAACTGACCACATTTGGACTAGGTAAAAGGAAGGGGCGAGGTAAATTTAGCACTCTGGACTGAGTGATGTTGGATTTGTGCACTGTGTCTGATTATCTCAATGACTGGAGAAACAGACAGAGTGGGAAATCCCTCAGGGGAATAGCTCACTGTGCAGCAGGCAGTCTTTGATCTCTTTCATTTCCTCTGCCTGTAATAGCCCTGCCCTGCAGTCCTGGGTCTCTGCTTTATCAGTGGAATCAGCACAGGGCTGCTTGTCACTTCTGCTTGGAGTGGGAGACGGGATAGCCTAGTGGTCAGAACATTGCGCTCGCAATTTGACGACCCGAGTTCGATTCCCGGTCGAGGGGATTTTCCCCTGGAGTTAACATCAGTGCTGACTCCACTCTCCCCAAAAGTCTTTTGGATGAGACTGTAAACCGAGGCCCCGTGTGCGGTGAAAGCGTGCAGAACATCTTGCGCACACGTTAAATCCTGTTCCGCTTTTCGTAAGAGTAGGTCATCGTGTGCCGGTGAGAAGAGATGACATTTACAAAACTGCATACACACGGGGACTTGATGTAAAAAAGCATATGATTGCTTATTCCATTATCCTCGATATAAAAGAATAAAGAAAGAAAGAAAGAATGTCATAGGCTTGGGATGAATGAATTGATGGAGTAAACAATAAATTCAACAAGGAGCATAATATTCTGAGTAACCTCAATAGAGCTTGAGCTGGGTAATATTTCACAGCAATAACTGGCTGGTCAGTGCTATTAGTCAGCAAATCATAATGCCTATTTCCCTATCCAATACTTTAAAAAAAAATTCTTTTATATCGAGGATAGTGGAATAAGCACTGGTGCTAGCAGCTAGAAATAGTGTATAGATTTGTTCATCAGTAGAAAGGGGCTAAAAAGCCAAAGGCCAAAGCAGCAAATATGGCCAGAAAAAAATGACCTATACTTGGTCTTTATTGTTTCATCACATAATCGGTATACTGAAATTTCTCTTATCATACAACATGTTATAACAATTTGGCTTATATCACAAAAATACATTGGCACGTATGCAAATGTTTTCAGCCTGCTTCCAACGTCACCAGGCAGGCCCTTGACTGGAACCCACAAGGGAAGCGGAAAGTCGGTCGACCAAAAACAGACCTGGTGCAGAAGCATTGAAGCAGAGACGAAGGCAGCCGGAATGACATGGGCCGAACTGAAGAGGATCTCCCAGAACCCAGTCCCAAGGGAATTCACAGGCATGCCAAGTAAGTCACGTATGCAAATGTTTCCTCTGGTGTGTGTGTGTGTGTGTGTGTGTGTGTGTGTGTGTGTGTTGTGTGTGTGTGTGTGTGTGTGTGTGTGTGTGTGTGTGTGTGTGTGCGCGCGCGCGCGTGGTTTGTGCGCGCGTGGTGTGTGCGTGCGTGGTGTGTGCGTGTGTGTGTGTGGGTGTGCGTGTGCGTGTGTGTGGGTGTGTTTGTGTGTGTGTGTGTGCGCGTGTGCGATCCCTGTGTGAGTGTGTGGATGCGTGGACATACTGATAACTGGCTGAGGCGATACAGATTTGTGGATGTTTTTTATATTGTAATGGGTGAATGCTGATGTTGGATACTGTTGTGGTATATATCTGTGATATTATGCTTACAGTTTTTATCTGTGGCATGTAACCGACTTGAATTCCTCTCTCTCTGTCTCTCTCTCTCTCTCTCTCTCTCTCTCTCTCTCTCTCTCTCTCTCTCTCTCTCTCTCTCTCTCTGAGATAAAAAAGTGACTGAATTGAATTGAAGATATTTTTGTTATAATCTAAGCAAACTGGACATCGTGCATTTCTTCAACCTATCCAGCAGTGACCAATCGGAAATTGTGAGTGCATACTGTATCTTCAGCATGTGTGTGCATATACAACAAAACAAAGGCACTGGCAGGGCTGCTACACACACTGACCTGGGAAATCGCAAAACATCCATACGCTTTAATCCTCCAGGCGCCATCTCTGATTCTATCCTAGGACAAGATGGCGGAGAAGACCCCCGCGCGTTACCACTTCCGGTATTGCGTCCTGTCGCGGTGTGTGAGTTGTATGTCTGGTGATTGGGGAAACTCGATACTCCCCTGAGGGAAAGATGGCAGCTGCTTTTTTTTTGGCTTTTTTTTTTTATCTCTGACGTGATCTGCTGGGATGGCAGCCTGTTTTAACGGAGAAGGAGGGAGATATGGGGAGGTAATTTCAGCGTTCAATCGGAAATGAAGCGGACGCTGTGTTGGCAATTTTAGTTGTCGGCAGTGGCTGGTCCGACTTCTTCAATTATGGAAGAAAAGCTGGGATCTGACCGGTCGTTTGGGGATTGTGTGATGTATCACGGACGATATGGTGTGGATTTTTTTGGCCGGTGTATGTCATTTAGTATTCAGGAAGTATAAAGTATTTCTCGTTCTGCTGTTTGCAATCCTCTGTCACAGTGTGATTTTATATCAGGGATGAAGGGGAGTGGGGGAGGGGGGGGTAGCTAAAAAAAGAACATCTCCAATAAATTATAAAAAAAACCTACAGAAAGCTTGTCTGTATTAGAAACTTGCATATCACCAACTAAAATGTCACTGTCACCACGATCATCCAACCACAAGATCCTCTTCTATTTGTCTCTTGTTGGTTTTTGTAAGGTTTTTTTTGTGTGTAGGGGGGGGGGGGGGTTATCAAATCAGTCAACACAATTGCAATTTTTCAAGGACAAACTATGAAACTAAAACCCAGGTTCAACGTCTCTCTTTCCTGCAAGTAAAAAGACTGAAATTTAACAAGGAAGGCCATGATTTTGTATTTTGTTCCTGTAATGATCAAGAAGCAAGCTCACTGAAGGAAAAGTGTGGATCGCTTCTGACCTTTAGCGCCACCTGGTGGCCATGCTCCCCCCCCCCTAAACAAAGGGCGATAATTAGAGACATCTGAGCAGTCAGCAGATATCAAGGGGAGGGCACTGAGGTCGATTTTGACTGAGAGGTGGCGCCTAATTATGTTAATTATAACTATCAGTTTTCAGGTTATTCCTCTAATGATAGAGACCTGTGACTTCCTGTTTTATCGTCTTTTTGTGACACGATAGCCCCGTGAGCTGAAATGAGCACGACTTCCCTTTTTATTTTCTGTCAACATAGATCAGGTTTTTAAAGCCTTGAAGCTCACAGGTAGTACACCTAAGCCATATACGGTATGCTGACTATGTAAAAGTAAATGGTTTCATTTTTCCAAACATAAAGCCTCCTAGTGTGAAGCATTTAATTTTACATTGCATACCTAATTGGCTAAGGACTCCATTTTTGCAGATATTTATTTGTCTTAATATACGGGACTGCCCGATATACAGTGTTAAAGCTTTGGTTGAAGTTTGTGTATAGTCCACATCTCACTAGTTGCTCATGTACTTAAAATGATTGTTTAAAAGTGTGTTTCTTCGTCTTCGCCGTGGAATGCTCAGACAGCAACTACTGGTATGCGTCATATGAGCAAAAAAGCATTGCGCTGCCGTTAAGCGCCTGACTGGTCAGTCCCAGCATATCCGACTTCAGCATGGAAGAGAAAATATTTTTTTAAGTCTTTCTGAAACAAAAGAGTAGAAGAATGGACCAAGAAGGCAAAAGATAGACGAGAAGGGGATGATAAGAAGAAAAGGAACAAGGCAGAAAGAAAGAGAGGGATAGAAAAGAGGGAATTCCTTGCACAGAATTTCCAAAAAAGTGCGGATGCTGTTTATATTGACAGACTTCCGGCATCCCAGTGGGTAATAAAGTGTGTTTGATCTTTTACATCTGGAGTGCAATAGGGTAGTTGACTGGCAGTATGCAAAAAGAGTTGATTGGGGGGATTGTAAAATGGACGCCCCTAGAGGTTTGACCCTATGAGCTGTGGTATCTGGATTGTCATTATAAGCGTGCTGGTTTGTCCATTTGTTTTATTGCACATATCAAGCACCCATTGGTAGAATGTTTGCAAAGCTTATTTGAAGACAGACTTTCTACTGCGCTGTATTGTCCTTTCTTTATGGACAAACATGTGGTATCACACATGGACAATACTGCTTGCGTGCACATCTTCTAACACTAAGCCTCTGTCTGTCTGTCTGTCTGTCTGTCTGTCTGTCTGTCTGTCTGTCTGTCTGTCTGTCTGTCTGTCTGTCTGTCTCTCTCTCTCTCTCTCTCTCTCTCTCTCTCTCTCTCCTCTCTCTCTCTCTCTCTCTCTCGCCCTCCCTCCCTCCCTCCCTCCCTTCCTCCCTCCCTTCCTCTTCCACCTCCCCCTCTCTCTCTCTCTCTCTCTTACTCGTTTATTCTCCACCCCACCGCACCCCTAACCCCGCTCTCATCGTAAAACTCACCCCAGCAACACACAATGGCAGTTGATCTCTCAGAGCGCCACAGGGACGTAATCCCCTGTTGCATTCTATTACTGCAGCAGCTTCAGATGGAGTTTCTCTTGTTCTTGTCCGTATAAAGCCAGATAGGGCAGAGGGATGGCGTGATGTGATGTATGCCCTGTTCCTTTTGGTGATTAGGAAATTTGGTCTGGGACTAAAATCCTGGGCTATGTTTTGCGTGACCGGGTGAGAAGGGTGGTAGTTTTTTACAAGAGAAAGAGGGAGATAGGGGATCCAGTTGTTACAGTTTGTATCTGGAATTGGGTGGATTTTGGGGGGGGGGCAAAAGTTGTGGTGTGTAGATGTTGTAGAATTACTTTAATTATTGGGGAAGAGAGGAGTCACACACACACGCACACACACATAAATATATGTGTGTGTAGATATATATATATATATATATATATATATATTATAGTTATATTATATATATCTGCATATATAATATGTATATTATCATATATTTTCATATTTTATACTTTTATATATATAGAGAGACAGGCAGGCAGACAGACAGACAGACAGACAGACAGACAGACAGACAGACAGACAGACAGACAGAGAGACAGAGACAGAGAGACACAGCGGGAATCAAGTTTTGTGCTACAGAATCATGACATGATTACGTTTTAATTTTCGTTTAAGCAACATATACTTATCTGCCTGCCTGTCTACCTGTCTATCTATATTAGGGTGGTGATAATTTTTCAGTCTATATATATACAAAATACCCAACAAAAATTCCAAGCTAAAACAAGCTACCAAGGCTAATTATCAAATGTCCTACTACTTCCCCTCTTTATCCCACTAGATAAGGAACTAAGGCGAAAAATATCATAGACATGATTCACGTTTTGCTCACTTAGACGCTCAGGAAAGTGAGGACCATCAAGAGACAGCCATAAACCATGTGCAATCTTTGACACGATCTGTGGTAGTCATGGTTCCCCACCTAACAAAGGCGGACACTTCCAGACGTCTGGACAATCAGGGGATATCAAGAGCACGGCAGTGATGTGGTTTTAATGCTGATGGCGGGTGCCTGATTATAGCCATTATCGCTATCACTTCCACATCCATCCCCCTCTGGGGATAGAGATGCCGGCTCCAGAACGTTTCCTGGTCTCTTCCTGTCTGCGTTTTTTTCTCCTTTTTGTAATGGGTTTAGCTTCAGTATTGACAGAGTTCAAAGGTGTTGATATTTTGCTTGTTCTTTGGCGTTATGTGTGAATGCTTAACAACCAGGAAGCTTGACTATAATTACTAGAAACTTGCATATCAGCAACTAAAATGTCACTGTCACCACAATTATCCAATCACAAGATCATCCTCTATTTGTCTCTTGTTGTTTTTTGTTAAGGTGTTTTGGGGTTGTTGTTTTTTTTGGGGGGGGTTGTTTTTGTGTTGTTGTTTTTTTGGGGGGTACCAAATCAGTCAACACAGTTGCAATTTTTCAAGGACAAACTATGAAACTAAAACCTAGGTTCAGTGTCTCTTTCCTGGAAGTAAAAAGACAGAAATTCAACAAGTGGCAATGCTATTTATATTGACAGGCTCCAGGCATCCCAACGGGGAATAAAGTGTGTTTGATGTTTTACATCTGGAGGTGCACACGGGGTAGTTAAGACTGGCAGTATGCGAAAGGTGTAGATTGGGGTGATGGTAAAATGGACACCTCTCTCTCTCTCTCTCTCTCTCTCTCTCTCTCTCTCTCTCTCTCTCTCTCTCTCTCTCTCTCTCTCTCTCTCTCTCTCCTCCCTCCCTCCCTCCCTCCCTCCCTCCCTTCCTCCCTCCTCCACCTTCCCACCCTCTCTCTCTCTTTTACTCGTTTGTTCTCCACCCCAAACCATCCCACCCCAACCCACCCCGAACCCCCCGCTCTCATCGTAAAACTCACCCCAGCAACACACACTGGCAGTTGATCTCTCAGAGCGCCACAGGGACTTAATCCCCTGTTGCATTCTATTACTGAAGCAGCTTCAGATGGAGTTTCTCTTGTTCTGGCCCGTATAAAGCCAGACAGGGCAGAGGGATGGCGTGATGTGATGTATGCCCTGTTCCTTTCAGTGATTAGGAAATTTGGTCTGGGACTAAAAATCCTGGGCTATGTTTTGCGTGACCTGGTGAGAAGGGTGGTAGTTCTTTTACCAGAGAAAGGAGGAGATAGGGTATTCAGTTGTTAGAGTTTGTATTATCTGGAATTGGATGGGTTTGGGGGGCAAAATTTGTAGTGTATAGATGTAGAATTACTTTAATTATGGGGAAGAGATGAGGGTCTCTCTCTGTCTCTGTCTCTGTCTCTCTCTGTCTCTCTCTGTCTCTTTCTCTCACACACACACACACACACACACACACACACACACCACACACACATATAATATATATATAGATATAGATATAGATATAGATATAGATATATAGTGGGATTCACGTTTTGTGCTACAGAATCATGACGTGATGCATTACTTTTTAATTTTCCTTTAAGCAACAAATATTCTGCCTGCCTGCCTGTCTATCTATATTTGGGTGATCATTTTTTCAGTCTATGTACAAAATCCCCATTCCCAAGCTAAAACAAACTGCCAAGACTAATTATCAAACATTCTACTACTTCCTCTCTTTATCCCACTAGATAAGGAACATGGCAGTTTACCCTTCCCAAAATCTGACCCTTTAGTTAGGGCAACGCTGGCTCTGTTTATTCTGTGGTGGACCCTATCCTTTCGGCTACACCGTAAGCGAAATTCCATAGCACAGCAGGCAGGCTGGCTCAGGCTCCCTACTATTTCTCTGTAGTTGAGAAACCCAGGCTTTCCGATTAATGTGACAAAAGTTGTCATAAAACGTAAACTAGAGTTGCTATGTGAATGTGGAAAAGTGCTGCGAGTTGCTCAATATGCATGGATTAATCTGTGAAAGAATGGTGCTGTAAAACGATCTGTAAGTAATAAATGCAACATTTTGAAGTTCCACATTTGTATTATTCAGTGTTCGTTGTCTGCTTCTGCTTCGTGTGTAGCTTACTAGGCTAGTATGTGTTGTGTTAGTGTTAGTGTTAGTGTGTGTGTGTGTGTGTGTGTGTGTGTGTGTGTGTGTGTGTGTGTGTGTGTGTGTGTGTGTGTGTGTGTGTGAGTGTGTGTGTGTGTGCGTGCGTGCGTGCGCGCGTGCGTGTGTGTGTGTGCGTGCACATACCAGGTTCAGTGTAAGAGTGGTTTAGAGATTTTTTGTGATTATCTTCCATCATCTGGTCACTTTTCTATTCATATAGTGAAGAACAAATTAACAAACAAACAAAACGAAAGAGAGAAAAGAAAGAAAAAAATCTTAGGAAAAGCACATTGCCATAGGTATGTCCTTGTGTGTAAAATTAAATTTCAATGACAGCATTCATTCTCTCTCTCTCTCTCTCTCTCTGGTGTGTGTGTGTGTGTGTGTGTGTGTGTGTGTGTGTGTGCGTGCGTGCGCGCACGCGCACACACACACACCTAAAATGTTGAGCTTCTTTTTGGTTTTGTTGAATAATTACTGCCTTAAATCTTTGTGTTGAAAAGTAATGTTAGTTATATCTTTAAAAAAAAAGTACATAAAGAGATTTACAAGCACTTTGTGCACTGACACTCAGTAACATAACAGCAACAAAATAAGTAGAATGCATAGACCTTTAGACCTACAGATAGGCTATTTAGTAGACGGCCACATATGGTAGACATCTGTGTTATATCACATCCCCCTGAAATCAGGCCGTTCCCCGCTGGGCTATGTGCCTTTAGGCCTGCAAGTCTGGTAGGCTACTCTGTAAGGACTTATTGACCTTGGTGCAAAAATAGCGCTGTTTGACTGGGACTAAGAGAGACGTTTAGCTATTCTCGCTTTGCAAATGTTGACATTGGTGCAACGTGGCTTTTGACTCTGACACTGGGGGATGGGTGGAGGTGAAAAGTGATGCTGGTTTGTTAAGTTTTTCGGCCTCTGCCTTCTTTTCTCTCCCACTGCCGAACTAAAAGTGTTAGAATGAGTTGGTGTGGGAACTAAGACGAAAAAATCATAGACATGATTCCCGTTTTGCTCACTTAGACGATCAGGAAAGTGAGGACCATCAAAAGACGGCCATAAACCATGTGCAATCTTTGGCACGATCTGTGGTAGTCATGGTTCCCCACCTAACAAAGGCGGACACTTCCAGACGTCTGGACAATCAGGGGATATCAAGAGCACGGCAGTGATGTGGTTTTAATGCTGATGGCGGGTGCCTGATTATAGCTATTATAGCTATCACTTCCAGATCCTCCCCTCTGGGGATAGAGATGCCGGCTCCAGAACGTTTCCTGGTCTCTTCCTGTCTCCATTTTTTTTCTTTTTGTAATGGGGTTTAGCTTCAGCATTAACAGAGTTCAAAGGTGTTGATATTTTGCTTGTTCTTTGGCGTTATTATGTGAATGCTTAACAACCAGGAAGCTTGACTATAATTACTAGGAACTTGCATATCAGCAACTAAAATGTCACTGTCACCACAATTATCCAATCACAAGATCATCCTCTATTTGTCTCTTGTTTTTTGTTAAGGTGTTTTGGGGTTGTTGTTTTTTTTGGGGGGGGGGTTGTTTTTGTGTTGTTGTTTTTTTGGGGGGGTACCAAATCAGTCAACACAGTTGCAATTTTTCAAGGACAAACTATGAAACTAAAACCTAGGTTCAGTGTCTCTTTCCTGGAAGTAAAAAGACAGAAATTCAACAAGTGGCAATGCTATTTATATTGACAGGCTCCAGGCATCCCAACGGGGAATAAAGTGTGTTTGATGTTTTACATCTGGAGGTGCACATGGGGTAGTTAAGACTGGCAGTATGCGAAAGGTGTAGATTGGGGTGATGGTAAAATGGACACCTCTCTCTCTCTCTCTCTCTCTCTCTCTCTCTCTCTCTCTCTCTCTCTCTCTCTCTCTCTCTCTCTCCCCCTTCCTCCCTCCCTCCCTCCACCTTCCCACCCTCTCTCTCTCTTTTACTCGTTTGTTCTCCACCCCACACCATCCCACCCCAACCCACCCCGAACCCCCCCCTCTCATCGTAAAACTCACCCCAGCAACACACACTGGCAGTTGATCTCTCAGAGCGCCACAGGGACTTAATCCCCTGTTGCATTCTATTACTGAAGCAGCTTCAGATGGAGTTTCTCTTGTTCTGGCCCGTATAAAGCCAGACAGGGCAGAGGGATGGCGTGATGTGATGTATGCCTTGTTCCTTTTGGTGATTAGGAAATTTGGTCTGGGACTAAAATCCTGGGCTATGTTTTGCGTGACCGGGTGAGTAGGGTGGTAGTTTTTTACAAGAGAAAGGAGGAGATAGGGGATCCAGTTGTCAGAGGTTTTTTTCTGGAATTGGGTGGATTTTGGGGGGGTAAAATTTGTAGTGTGTAGATGTTGTAGAATGATTTTAATTATGGGGAAGAGTTCTCTCTCTCTCTCTCTCTCTCTCTCTCTCTCTCTCTCTCTCTCTCTCTCTCTCTCTCTCTCTCTCTCTCTCTCTCTCTCTCTCTCTCTCTCACACACACACACACATAATATATGTGTGTGTGTGTATCTCTCTCTCACACAGATATATATATATATATATATATATATATATATATATATATATATATATATATATATATATATATATATATATATATATATACACACACACACAGAGAGAGAGAGAGAGAGAGAGAGAGAGAGAGAGAGAGAGAGAGAGAGAGAGAGAGAGAGAGAGAGAGAGAGAGAGAGAGATCTAGTTGGAATCCAGTTTTGTTCTACACAATCATGACATGATGATCTACTTTTTAATTTTCCTTTAAACAACAAATATCTATCTGTCTGTATGCCTACCTGCCTGCTTGCCTACCTGCGTATCTATATTTGGGTGATCATTTTTTCAGTCTATTTATATACAAAATACCCAACAAAAATTCCAAGCTAAAACAAGCTACCAAGGCTAATTATCAAATGTCCTACTACTTCCCCTCTTTATCCCACTAGATAAGGAACTAATACGAAAAAATCATAGACATGATTCAGGTTTTGCTCACTTAGACGATCAGGAAAGTGAGGACCATCAAGAGACAGCCATAAACCATGTGCAATCTTTGACACGATCTGGTAGTCATGGTCCCCCACCTAACAAAGGCGGACACTTCCAGACGTCTGGACAATCAGGGGATATCAAGAGCACGGCAGTGATGTGGTTTTGATGCTGATGGCGGGTGCCTGATTATAGCCATTATAGCTATCACTTCTAGATCCATCCCCCTCTGGGAGTAGAGAGATGCCGGCTCCAGAACGTTTCCTGGTCTCTTCCTGTCTCGGTATTTTTTTTTTGTTTTTGTAATGGGGTTTAGCTTCAGTATTAGTAGAGGTAAAAGGTGCGTTGTTATTTTGCTTTTTTGCGTTATGTGTGAATGCATTTAAAAAAAAAAAAAAATGCTTCGATTTGTTGGCTGATTTTTAACAGCTTTTCTCACATACCCAGTCTATCTATCTACCTACCTTGGAGTATGTCCATTACTTTTGCCAAGAAGGTATCGGCACATGCAGAGCATTACGTAGGTTGTACAATGCAGCCGCTAGAAATATTAATTCAACAGATTGCTTGACCAAGTGTTAGATTCTTGGTATTAATTCCTAGTCATTGTTTTCTTATGTAAATGTGACAATTCAAACATGCATACTTGATCTCCTGCTAGAAAGAAAGTCAAACCTCTGCAATTCTATGCATATAGCTGCTATTGAGGCTGCTAGCCATGATGCTTGTCATATTTAGTTTTCTTTTATGTTTACAGATGCTCTTTTCATCTGATTTTTGTGTAAGTTCTCTTTTATTTCTACAGGTGCTCTTTTCACATATCTTATCAAACATGGTATAGCGCTTATAGGTCATTTCGCAGGCACAATCAAAATCTAAAGTTTTTCATTTGAACACTCTCTTGACTGTTTATCAGTGCCTTCTCGCCTCGCAGGTTCGTCTGTCTCTGCCTTTTTCTTGTAAGAAAGTGGACATAAATATGTGATGTCCCTTCTCAGCACAATATCTCATGTTGGCACACCTATACAGTTCGTATATTACCTATATAAAGAGACTGCTTACATTCTATATTTTCCCTAAAGGCGATGTGTATGCAACGGTGACTTTTCGACCACCACCCCAGGAAACAGAGCATCGCACAATTTGCAGGTGTGTCTCAATTTCGAAACACGACGCTGGGACAGGGCTCTGATCGCATGGGAGGTAATCTACCTACCGCTCCATCACACTCTATCCACTTGCATACTCATCATCCCCTTATATCCCTGTATATCGGTCTGCCTGTCTGATTGTCTGTCTGATTGTCTGTCTGTCCCTCTCTGTCTCGTGTTGTCTTTCTCTTCTTTTTCTCTCTCATCACAGTATCGTTTTTACAGCAATACACACAAGGGCAGTCCATCTCTCTCCCCCCCCCTCCCACAGGGACTTAATCCCCTGTTGCTATTTTATGACTGCAGCATGGGATCCAGTTTCCCTGTCCCTTGTTAGTAAAAGGCCAGATGCGACAAGGGGATAATGGGATTTATGCGCTGTTCCTTTCTGGGGATTGGTGAAAGTGGATATCTGCTCCAAATTCTTCCCCATCCGCTACATTTATTTATTTATTTATTTATTTATTCATTTATTTATTATTTAATTTATTTATTTATCTATTTTATTCATTTATTCTTTTATATCGAGGATAATGGCATAAGCACTCTTGTGCTTTTTTTTTTAAACATCCAGTCCCCGTGTGTATGCAGTTTTTGTAAATTTTGTCATCTGTTCCCACCGGCAAACGATGGCCTACTCTTACTAAAAGCGGAACAGGATTTAACGTGTGCGCAAAATGTTCTGCGTGCGTTCGCACACGGGGCCCTCGGTTTATAGTCTCATCTGAAGGACTTTGGGGGAGAGTGGAGTCAGCACTGATGTTAACTCCAGGAGAAAAAATTTCCTCGACCGGGAATCGAACGCACGTCGTCAAATTGCCAGCGCAATGTTCTGACCACTAGGCTATCCCGTCCCCTACATGACCGGGTGAGCAGCCTGGTGTCGTGTTGTGACATGGACAGAAAATCGCTTTGATTTGTGTACTCTACAAGATTCAGCGCTATACAAATCCCATATTATTATTAAAAGGAGATACACTTGTCATACTCAAGGCGGAGAGACTTTCGAGGATAGTTGGACAAAGTCTATGATTTACAAGGAAAGGGGGGGGGGGGGTTCTTTTAATCAAAAAGACTAAAGAGAGGTATCGTTTCTGTTTAGTATAACGGAAAAGATATTTTATTGCAGAAAACGAATGTGACATCTTTCAATTCCAGTTTCTTTAAGGGTAATGTAATACCTCCAAGTATTGAAATATCTGAGTATTAGCAGGAAGATAATAAATTATGAAGTTGTGTGGCTTTCAGAGAAAATGACAATAAAACAATACCCTGTTCAACAAAGGAACTTTTAAAGAAAAACAACATATTTCTCATAGAAAAAGTTCATAATATGTCGCTTAAACTATAGAGTCTATTTTGCAGATATATACTACACTCAACTGAAAATAGTCAGAACATTTCGCTCGCAATTTGACGACCCGGGTTCAATTCCCGTTGCGAAGGAATTTTTCCCGTGTAATTAACATCAGTGCTGACTCCACTCTCCCCATTTACAAGAACTACATACACACGGGGACTGGATGTAAAAAAGCACATGAGTGCTTATTCCATTATCCTTAATATAAAAGAATAGATAAATAAATAAAATATAAATGGTTCCATGATTTATACTTCATTCATTTTGTGCAGTCAGACAAATTCAGGAGGACTAGAAAAAAAAACATGTGGATCATTTTTAATCTCTCACACTCGATCTGGCACTCAGGAGTTGTTTCCCCTACCTAACAAAGGGCGATAATGCGAGATGTCTGAGCTATCTGCGGCCATCAAGTGAAGGGTGCTGATGTGATTGTTGCTGATGGTGGCGGGTTCCTGATTACCTTAATTGCAGAGCACTCTCAGGTCTGGGTCTTTTCCTCCCCGGAGAGCAGAGTGGCTGTGTGCAGTAGAGTGTGGTCTGCATGGTCTCTTGCTGTCTCCTTTTTCCTTGCTGCCCAATTGGAATGAATGAATGAATGAAAGAAAGAATGAATGAATTAACGAATGAATGAACGAATGAATGAATGAATGAATGAATGAATGAATGAATGAATGAATGAATGAATGAAGAATCTTTATTTTTCAAGGGTTATTTATTTATTTATTTGTTTTTATTTTATGTTATTCTTTTATATCGAGGATAATGAGATAAGCACTCTTGTGCAATTTTTTACATCCAGTCCCCGTGTGTATGCATTTGTGTAAACATTGTCATCTGTTCCCACCGGCACACAATGGCCTACTCTTACGAAAAGCGGAACAGGATTTAACGTGTGCGCAAGATGTTCTGCGTGTGTTCACACACGGGACCTCGGTTTATAGTCTCATCCGAAAGACTTTGGGGGGAGAGTGGAGTCAGCACTGATGTTAACTTCCAGGAGAAAAATCCCCCTCGACCGGGAATCGAACCCGGGTCGTCAAATTGCCAGTGCAATGTTCTGACCACTAGGCTACCCCGTCCCCCGTAACACAGTAAGCATTTAAGTACATTTTGTTTCATCCGGCCCGTGCCCTGATTAGGGATTTTTTTTGGGGGAAAAGGGCCCTGTCAAAACAGGAGAAAAGCCAAGATAAAGCAGAAAGCTAAAACAAGAAGAAAAAAAATCATCACCATCGGAATACCAGCTTTAGTAGAGATGAAAGGAGGGGATGCCAGTTTTTTTTTTAACTGTGAATATAGAGAAAAATCCCAGAACAGCTCATTTCTGGCTAATTTAGAGAAAATAGCTTTGAATGGGCGGTAGAAAAGTACTGATAAATTTTCATGCAGACAGGAAAAGAAAAAAAAAAATATGGGTAGCACTACTTTTTTTGCCACACACTCTTCCCTAGCAAGAGCAGCCCGAATTTTAAGAAGAGAAAATTTACAAGATCAAAAAAGCTTTTTATGCGCAAAAGAAAAGTACTGATGAATACTTCATGAAAGCAGGAAAAGAAAAAGAAATTATGGGTGGCCCTGTTTTTGTAGTCACAGTCTGTTCCTTGAAGGAGCTGCCCAAATTTTATGCAGAGTTTTACATGATTTAAAGTGGTATACAATACATACACACACATGCACGCACACACACACACACACGCACGCAATCACGCACTCGCGCACCCACACACACACACATGCAGGGAATAGATGACAAAATTGACAAAACCGCATAAACACGGAGGCTAGATGTAAAAAAGCACACGAGTGCTTATCCCGTTATCCTCATTCCATTATCCTCGATATAAAAGAATAAGAAAAATGAAAAAAAAAAAAATAAATAAAAACAGGGAAGTAAAGCACCTAGGATACACAGAGGTTGATCAAGAAAATCCAAACTATCCTCATCTCAATCTGTAAAACACCACCAGCCAGTTTGTCACCTGTGATTTGAAGACCATAAGTCAAAACTGGTCAGTTTATCCAAGCTGGGGCTATACCAGTTCTCTGTCTGTCTGCCTACCTGTGTCAACCTATCTGTCTGTCTGCCTACCTGTGTCAACCTATCTATCTGTCTGTCTGTCTACCTGTGTCAACCTATCTATCTGTCTGTCTGCCTACCTGTGTCAACCTTATCTATCTGTCTGTCTACCTGTGTCAACCTATCTATCTGTCTGTCTACCTGTGTCAACCTATCTATCTGTCTGTCTACCTGTGTCAACCTATCTATCTGTCTGTCTGTCTACCTGTGTCAACCTATCTATCTGTCTGTCTGCCTACCTGTGTCAACCTATCTATCTGTCTGTCTGCCTACCTGTGTCAACCTATCTATCTGTCTGTCTGCCTACCTGTGTCAACCTATCTATCTGTCTGTCTGCCTACCTGTGTCAACCTATCTGTCTGTCTGCCTACCTGTGTCAACCTATCTGTCTGTCTGCCTACCTGTGTCAACCTATCTGTCTGTCTGCCTACCTGTGTCAACCTATCTGTCTGTCTGCCTACCTGTGTCAACCTGTCTGTCTGTCTGCCTACCTGTGTCAACCTATCTGTCTGTCTGCCTACCTGTGTCAACCTATCTGTCTGTCTGCCTACCTGTGTCAACCTATCTGTCTGTCTACCTACCTGTGTCAACCTATCTATCTGCCTACCTGTGCCAACCTATCTGTCTGCCTCTGTCCATCTGTCTGTCTCTCTTTCTCACTCACTCACTCATCCAATGACTCACTAACTCACTCCCCCCCCCCCCCTTCCCAACCTCTCTCTTTTATCACTACTTTTATAATTGTAACACATAACGCTGGCCCATCTCTCAAAAGACCCTAAGAACCTAATCCTCTTCTGTATTTTATGGCTGCAACATCAGATCACATTCCCCTGTTTTCTGGCCGGTAAAAAGCCATCCCCAATTAAAAAAAAAAAAAGAAAGCAGGAGTTGCGCTTCGCTTTTCTTGTCCTCCTTGTGGAAACTTAATACTGGACAGTTTCCTTCCTGATCTTTTTCTGCAAACACAATCAGTGTGGAACTTGGAAAATAGAATAAATAAGACACACATTTCTGACATTTCGAGGCAAAAGAGTAAATAGGATTCTTCGGAAGTTTTATGGCTTGCAAAGTCTGTACGATTAGTTGTATTTCTTTCATGAGATTGGAGACTGGTCCGGTAGAAATCTAGGGTGATGATTTTTCTTCACTTAATCTCCTTTAAGCCAGAGTAATATCTCCCACTGTTGATGTATCTGTGCATTAGAGTGGGGATTCAAAATCCATTTTTGGTTCAGACAGGTTTTTGTGAATGACTGTAAAACAATACTCACTCACGAACAATGGAGTTACAAAAAAAAAGATGTAAAATATTTATTTGTGAAGCAGTTCATATCATTACTGTCAGTACAACAACTAAATAAGATCTTTCTCTAGAATGCTTATTGTATTATATCAGCCTTTATTTGAAAAAGCAACTTCATAGTCTTTCAAGACTGAAGGATGCCTAATAATACAGAAAAATTTAAGATTAGAAAAATAAATTCTGATGTCTTTTTTTTCATGGGAGCAAGCAAGGAAACGGGATTGTTTTTATTATCTTAGCAAGCATAGGCAGTCTGTATATTTCTAAGTTTTTCATTAAGGCAAACTAAGCAGGTAAAGGATGACATAGAGTGCCAATCCGTCTTTTTGTTTGCTGATGACGGTTTGTTTATTTGTTTGTCCCCATAGTTAACAGTTTTCTATTTTAATTACGTATTCATGAGTATTCATGAACAATTTTGCTAATATTACATTGTAGTAAGTTTAGAAGATATTAATGCTTTATCATTAACAAAAATTCTTCCTGTGCATTCGGTTTTTTGGGGGGTTTTTGGGGGTTTTTTGTTTTTTGTTTTGTTTTCTTTGTTCTTTTGTTTGAGATAATGAAATAAGCACTCATCTGCTTTATTTGATCCAGTCCCCGTGTGCATGCAGTTTTTGTAAAAGTCATCCGTTCCCACCTGCACACATTGGTCTACTCTTTCGGAAAGAGTTTACGAGGAGAGCATAATACAAGGCAGCTGGAAGAGCTTTTTAAAACTTTGTTTTGATTTAATTATTTATTTTTATTTCCTTTGCTTATTTTTTTTATCCCCAGGGAAGTTCAGGGAGAGGGTGTGACCGAACCCGAGAAAACCTTATGACCCCTGTCCTTTCCATTCCCTGCTAATCATGGACTATATCCAGGCACTGGCGTGTCTGCTTTGTGTGTGTGTGTGTGTGTGTGTGTGTGTGTGTGTGTGTGTGTGTGTGTGTGTGTGTGTGTGTGTGTGTGTTTTAATCACGGGAATTAAAAGCGGTGTGATTCAGGCAGTCAGGAATGAATGGCGGCCACAACAATGTCTCCTCAATGAAAAGAATCCGAAAAAGGGGGAATCCCCCCCCCCCCCCCTCTCTCTCTCTCTCTCTCTCTCTCTCTCTCTCTCTCTCTCTCTCTCTCTCTCTCTCTCTCTCTCTCTCTCTCTCTCTCTCTCTCTCTCTCTCTCTCTCTCTCTTTCTGGGCCTCCACTTTCATTAACATCAATGTTGTGAAGCAAATTACGTGCTTTGTTCAATTCCTGCTGTGCTGGCAAATGTTTTGTACCAGTGCCAATCTGAATGAATGCGTGAATCTGATTTTTTTTAACTGTGCTTATTAGGCCCATTAACAAAAATACTGATTAAGAGTTACGTTGTGCCTTGTCATTGATACACAGATTTCTGAGCTTTTTCAGCTAATACATTCTGGACAGGCTTTTTTTTTTATCATACGATCATTTTATGTATCAGTGGAATTCATCATCTGTGGTACTCTAAGTAACCATATACATATATATGATCAGACTCCACACATGGAAAAAGCTTGTGTATATGTATTTTAAAAAAGTAATATTCAAAACTCGATTATCATTAATTTTGATTAGATTTCTTGTATTTGTTTTTATACAAACAACGATAACACTTAAGAGTTGCTTCATGCACCAAAGAACGGATTTTTTTGTACAATCCCTTAACATAGAGAGAGGGGGGAGAGAGAGGGGGGAGAGAGGGAGGGGGGAGAGAGGGGGAAGGAAGAGAAGAGTGAGAGAGACAGACAGAGTAGAGAGAGACCCAACGAGAGAGGAGAGAGAGAGAGAGAGAGAGAGAGAGAGGATGACGAGAGAAGAGAAGTTAGAGAGAGATGTGAGAGATGAGAGAGAGAAACCCATCCTCAATGACGCAACATTTACAATTACAGCCACACTGCCTATCCTTCTCCCACCCAGCCTCTCTCTCTCTCCATTCATTCACTCCCCATCATTTCCCTGCAATGCCATTGACAGCGCATCATTCACTCACTCTCCGTCCCTTCCGGTAAAAAGGGGGAGAAAACTGAAGGGGAAGGGACATAATCCCTAGCGGCAAATTGGTGCTGCAACAGCGGATTGAATTTCCCATCTCCTGTGGGCAAAAAGCCGAAGTTTCAAAGCGAGGCGTGAGTCAAGAGTTGGTCGTTTGGCAAATCAGGAAATTTGAGGCTTCAGGGAGTGGGGTAGGGGTGGGGTAGGGGTGGGGGGGGTGGGGTGGGGAGGCAGGGTCATTCTTTGTTTCTGGAATAGCTGGTGTGAATATCTTTTTTTTTTATCTTAATGATTTTTTAATATATGAATTATTTTTTTTAGGATAAAGGAATAAGCGTTTGTGTGTCTTTTTTATTTTTTGAATAGCTGGTGAATATCGATTTTATTAATTTTTTTTATCTTAATGATTATTATATATTATGTATTCTTTTTTTAGGATTATGGAATAAGCATTTGTGTGTCTTTTTTTATTTCTGGAATAGCTGGTGAATATCTTTTTGTTGTTATCTTAATGATTTTTATATAATTATGGGGTTTTTTCTTAGGAATAATGGAATAAGCACTCGTGTGTCTTTTTAATTTCTGGAATAGCTGGTGAATATCTATTATTTTTTATGGTAATGATTTTAGTATATGTATTATTGTTTTTAGGATAATGGAATAAGCACTTGTGTGTCTTTTTTATTTCTGGAGTAGCTGTTGAATATGTTTTTTTTATCTTAATTATTTATATATATATTATTTTTTTAGGATAATGGAATAAGCACTTGTGTTTTTTTTGTTGTTGTTTGTTTTGTTTTTGGTGTTTTTTTTGTTTTTTTACTTCAGCCCCTGTAATCTTTCAAATTGCCGCCAATCTCTCCTCTCCTCTCCAATCCCTCTCTAGCTCTTGTCTTCAATCATTCCCCTTTTCATTACAACACCCACTGACAGACAATTCATCTCTCACCTGTCCGCTACACCTTCCAGAGATGGAAAAGGTGTGGAGGGGGAGGGGGGGGGCACAGGGAAGGGACTTAATCCCTTTCGGCAAATTGCTGCTGCAACCCCAGATGAGTTTTCAATGCTGGGTGAACAAAAAGCCAACCAGCTCCGAAACCGTGGAACCATGATTCAAGGGATATTTGCTTGGTGATTATTATTGAAGGCAATCAATATCATACACATTCTTCGTCTCCTTATGATTAAGGTTTTAGCCTGAATGAGTAAAAAAAGGAATATAATTTTCAGTTTTACTGAGAAAGAGTGGCAGGCTTTTTGGTATTGTCTACAATTGGTCGGGTCCCTCGAGGGCTCTGATCACGGCAAGTAGATCAAGATTTAGGTGAGGTTTTTTTTTAAGGATGAGGCTTACCCACAGTAGATAGGTATGCGAGTGAAATGTGTTGCATAAAACATTTTGATCTGTATTTTCCCACCCTTAAAGTTAACACCTACTTTTATGATGTGGTTTGCATGGATAGTAAAGGGTAAAGGTAAAGATGTCCCCTAACCTTTGTGGTCGTAGGGGAGCGAGGCATCAGAGACCTCAGCATGTTGAGGGCAGCGCCCATCTCCTCTTCCTTGCTGCTGTACCTACCCTGACCCTAAAGAGGGCAGGTACCCATTTACAGCTGGGTGAACTGGCGGGGACTGTGCTGAAGCCAAGGCGTGCAAACGGTCACCCATCCAACTGGTAACCACGCTCGAAGCTGCTTAACTTGACTTGGGGAAAGCGAACGCCCTGACCACTGAGCTATCTCGCCCCCTTGCATGGATAAAAGTCCTAAAAGACATCAAGAGAGTTAATCTATCATTGCACTAGTATATGGACAAAGACAGGCATGATAGTTTACGCTAACAGTTTCTGTACAGAAAGGTGGAGTTGAATTCATGACTGGGGATACTGGTGTGACTTTGTACACGTTAACCTGAGCATGCAGCAAAATGCCTTTCCAATCTTTTTCAGCATGATAATGTCTCTAGGCCCTGGGGTGTGTGTGTGTGTGTGTGTGTGTGTGTGTGTGTGTGTGTGTGTGTGTGTGTGTGTGTGTGTGTGTGTGTGTGTGTGTTTGTGTATACGTGGTGTGTGTGTGTGTGTGTGTGTGTGTGTGTGTGTTTGTTTGTGTATACGTGTGTGTGTGTGTGTGTGTGTGTACACGTGTGTGTGTGTGTGTGTGTGTTGTTTGTGTGTGTGTGTGTGCATTAACAGAAAGTGATTAAAAGCTGCTTCAGTCTGGCAGCCAGGCAGGCATGAGTGAATGGCAGTCCTGACAATGCCAGTCCAATGAATGGAGTCAGTACAGGATGGAGTGCCTCAATGCCTGAGGTGATTTGTCCCTCACTTCCATTGGTCACACTGTGTGAAGCATGACATTTTTTTAACATCTGCTGTCATCCCCGTTGTTTAGAATCAGTCTCAGTTCCAGTAAATAAACGAACAAAGCCATCCAACCATCTAGCTAGCCAACCAGCCAACTAACCAACCAACTAACCAACCAACCAACCAGCCAACCAACCAGCCAAGCAACAAACCAACTAACTAACCAACCAACTAATCAATAACCAACTCACAAACCAACCAAATAACCAACTAACCAGCCAATCAATCAAACAACCAACAAACCAACCAACCAAGTAACTAATTAACCAACCAACCAACCAACCAGTCAACCAACCAACCCACCAACCAGTTAACCATCCTTCTCACCAACCCCCCCCCAACAACCAGCCAATTGGCCAACCAACCAACCAACCAACCAACCAACCAACCAAACTCTCTCACATTCACCTCCCAAAAACAAGCAAATACAAAAACTTTCTAAAATAATAATAATAATTCATGGAATTTATATAGCGCTATATCTTGTAAAAACAAATCAAAGCGCTTGCACTCGACCCTCACAACAAACAAGCAACCAATGACAATAAATAATTCTAACAAACTCGAAAGCACACACGCGCGTGCGCACGCGCGCACACACACACGCACTAAAAACACCAAAAACAAAAAATTAAACAAGCAAACAAAGGAACAGAAACCTGATCAGGAAAAACAAAAATCACACAAAAAAAACCCAAGGACCAAACTGAGACTTAATCCTCTGTAACTAACTAATGAGTACGGGTAAGTCAGCTTCAATTTCTCCCTTGCTTGTAGGCTTACTGCCTCACAAAGAAAATGGACTGGTAGTTTATGGCTGTTCTCCCCCAGCATTCAGGGATACCTGATACTGCACAAAGAGCAGACAGGTCATCTCCAGTCCTTTCCCATCATGGCATTGGCAATGGTCTGTTTGCTCTAACAACATGGATAAAAAAAAAATGTAGGGAGATTGATTTTGCATTAAGAGACAAAGAAGTAAAGGCAATGGAGAGGTTTACAGGACTACCTGTTTTTTTTATTGCGGCAATTAAAGTATTGTTGCTAGGTCTGCTCTTCCTGGAGCTTGATTAAATTCTGGAATACGTTCAGTGTTGGTTTAATCCTTTTGTCTCTTTCGTTTGGATTATACCTCAGGATGCTTTGTGATTTTTACTTTTTCTCCCCTTTTCAAATGTCAGATTGAATTTTAATACCCAAGATCTTGATTTTTGGTGAACGAAATTGTTTCATTACACAAAGGTGCTTGAAACAAGACACAACACATGATACAACACTACACTACACTACACTACACTTCACTACACTTCACTACACTACACTACACTACACTACACTACACTACACTACACTACACTACACTACACTACACTACACTACACTACACTACACTACACTACACTAATCTACACTACACTAATCTACACTAATCTACACTACACTAATCTACACTACACTGCTCTGCACCAAACGACACTACACCACACCACACCATACCACACCACACCACACTGTACTGCACTGCACCACACCCCACCACACCACACCACACCACACCACATCCCACCTCACCACTCCACCCCACTGCAATCCACTAAGACAAAACAGCAACAAATCATAATTGAAGGCCACACATTTCAACACAAAACTTCATGTGAGGCCACCAGGCTTGAAATGCGTAGCCACACACAATCAGTCCCCCATCCCTCCCAATCAAGTGAAACAGCAACCTTTAATTTAAGCCTTCTTTCCCCATCTCCCTGAAACAAAGTAACCAACGCCTCTTGATCCTAGCATGCCCTTGCATTAGCAGAGGGAATTAAAAGCTGCTTCAGTCAGGCAGGCAGTCAGACAGGCATGAATGAACGGCAGTGCTAGCTATAAATGGGCTTGGAAAGAGTGGAACGCATCTCTCCCTTGGGTGACTGACTCTAGTCTCTGATATTTTACCATTCTGAAATCTGTGTGAAGCTAGTTTTTGTCTGTCTTGATTCCTGTGCTGGTGATCCTTGTTCTGAATGCAAGCTTAGTCTACTATTAGTAAATGAATATATATAAATGTTTCCTAATCTGCGTTAAATTTGCAACACAATTAATTCAATGCAGCTAATAACCACAGTTTTTTGTAACGAATGGTTGTTTGTGTCATGTTTCCTTTACAGTTGGTTGACTGCTGTATGTTCGTGAAATGAGCCAACCAGACCAGAACAATTGAAGTGATACCATTTCCCCAAAACATGTAGTCACATAAATTTAAAGCAGTATACACAAACAAGCACAGAGAAAACAAACAGATAAACAACCACCCTCTCCCATTAAAATCACAGGAGGGCAGAAACACTGTGTCAGGCCCTAATCCTGTATGACAAATGACTGGGGAAATTCAGCTCAGCTTTCACTTGTGCCTGCAGCAGACACTAGACAGGTGATTTAGTGTTGAACCCCCAGTGTTCAGGACATTTGATACTGCACATAGGGGGCTGAGGCCAGGTTTTAGGTTTTTCTTCTCTCTCTCTCTGTCTTTCTCTGTCTCTCTCTGTCTGTCTGTCTGTCTGTCTGTCTGTCTGTCTGTCTGTCTGTCTGTCTCTCTCTCTCTCTCTCTCTCTCTCTCTCTCTCTCTCTCTCTCTCTCTCTCTCTCTCTCTCTCTCTCTCTCTCTCTAATACACACACACACACACACACACACACACACACACACACACACACACACACACACACACACACACACACACACACACACACACACACACACTGAAGATATTGAGAGACACTTTCTGTATTTAGAGGTCAAGTAGGTTTTAGTGATGTTTATTACTGTAGACATTGCTTGACTGGTCTGTATGACAGTAATGTTAAAACATAATTATTTTTTGACTGCTTTGGAATACAGCTTGAGAACGTGTCCTGATTCAGTTCAAACTTTTAAAAGGAATAACGCTTTCATCTTAATGAATATCATGAGCTATAACACATACAAATGTGATTTTAATCTTTTATCTTCTTCACTTTATGTTTAATCTGAACAATGTCATGCTGCGGTTGACAAGGAGACTTTGTTGTACATTGTGAGGAAGAGAGTTTGCCTACATTACCCCACATGCCTAGAGCAACAACAGTAAAGAAAGTACCATTTTATGTTTGTAAGAATCAGAATCTTGCAGTTCTGGAACAAGAGTTTAGCTGTCACCCTACTCATCTTTTTTTTCTTTCCTTTTTATTTCTTTTATTCCTGTTATTATTGTATTTCAAGGATTATAGAATAAGCAGTCATGGGTTTTTTTTTTATTACATCCAGTCTCCATGTGTTATTAGTTTTGTTAATTTTGTCATCCATTCCGACCTGCACACAATGGCCTACTCTTCCGAAAAGCGGAAGGAATTTTAACGAGTGTGTAAGAGATGTTCTTCCTGCTTTGACACACTGACCATAGTTTATAGCCTCAACCAAAAGGCTTAAAGGGGGAGAGTGGAATCAACACTGACGTTAACTCCAGGGGAAAATCCTCTTAAGTGAAGCAGCCATCCTAACACAGTGTCCAGTCTGTTTGACTTGATTTGATTTATTCTTGTATATCGGGAATAATGGAATAAGCACTCTTGTGCTTTTTTACATCCAGTCCCCGTGTGTATGCAGTTTTGTAAATGTCATCTGTTCCCACCGGCACACGATGGCCTACTCTTACGAAAAGCGGAACAGGATTTAACGTGTGCGCAAGATGTTCTGCGTGCGTTCGCACACAGAGCCTCGGTTTATAGTCTCATCCGAAGGACTTTTGGGGAGAGAGTGGAGTCCGCACTGATGTTAACTCCAGGAGAAAAATCTCCTCGACCGGACTCAAACCCGGGTCGTCAAATTGCCAGCGCAGTGTTCTGACCACTAGGCTATCCGTCCCCCTGGTTTCAACAAAAATAACTACAATACCCTCTGATCCCCACATGTCCCTGAATTAGCAGAGGGAATTAAAAGCTGCTTCAGTCAGACATTCAGGCAGGCAGGCATGAATGAACGGCAGTGCTAACAATGCCCCACCCAGTGAATGGACTTGGAAAGGGCGGGAAGACATTTCCCCCTAGGATGGTGGTGGTGGTGGTGGCCGTGATGGGGAGACAGGGTGGGGAGGGGGGGGGGGGCAGTGGGGTGGGGTGGGGCGGGGCGGGGCGTGCGAGCAGGGGGGTCCATTGGTTTCACTTGGGGAAGGGCGTGGAGCGTGAAGCCACGTCCTTCCTGCTGTCACAGTACCCTCCACTGTTCATTCCCAGTCTGAATGAATGAGTGAGTGAATAAATGAATGAATGAATGAATGAATGAATGAGTGAGTGAGTGAGTGAATAAATGAATGAATGAATGAATGAATGAATGAATGAATGAATGAATGAATGAATGAGTGATGAATAAATGAATGAATGAATGAATGAATGAATGAATGAATGAATGAATGAATGAATGAGTGAGTGAGTGAATAAATGAATGAATGAATGAATGAATGAATGAATGAATGAGTGAGTGAGTGAATAAATGAATGAATGAATGAATGAATGAATGAGTGAGTGAGTGAGTGAGTGAATGAATGAATGAATGAATGAGTGAGTGAGTGAGTGAGTGAATGAATGAATGAATGAGTGAGTGAGTGAGTGAATGAATGAATGAATGAATGAATGAATGAATGAATGAACCAAATCACAAACCCTTGAGAAAATGGCAAAAATCCCCTTGACCAGGAATCGAACGTGGGTCATCAAATTGCGAGCGCAGCGTTCTGACCGCTAGGCTATCCTGTCCCCCCTGATGAATGATTGTATTTTATTTTTGCCAGTCCAGTCCTTGTTTTGTTTCATCATTGGCACAGTTTGCATCCTTTCAGCATTTAAGACCTTGCAAATCAAAGCTCTCTGGGGATTTTTGTGACAGGGAAAAGGGGGGGGGGGGAGGGAGAGACAAAGCAGGCATGAAGGAGTGAAGGAGGGGAGGGTAAAGGGGAGGAGAATTAAAGGGCAGAAAAAGGAAGGAGAAGGAAGGGTGGGAGGAAAGGGAAGTGGCGGAGAGTGGGGTATGGGAATAGGATGGGGAGATAATGGTGGGGGGTCTGGCGTGGAATTAGTTTTTGTTTTTTAATACTGCAAAGCACTCCATGACCTCATCTTCCCTACTTTCATTCAGCAATGCTGCTTATGGATGCAATTGTGTGTGAGAACCTTTACTACAAGCTGTTTTACCCAGACTGACAGAAGTCAATGGCAGCCATAACAATGCCCTACCCATTTAAAAAAGCTTGCAAAGGAAGGAACGCATCGCCTTAAATCAGACCACTGTGTGAATCATAGCAAATTGTCTTTTGATTCTTGCTGTGTTTACAAATGGCTTGGTACCAATACAGTCTGAGAAAAATAGCTGAGTCTGATTTTTACAAAGCTGCATCAGGACCAAGGAAGAGATGGGAGAACATCAGCAGTGGATGGACAGGCCTAGAACTCAACAAAACCCTGAGAAAGGCAGAACAGAGAAAGGAATGGAAGGAACTGGATGTCATGTCTTTAAGAGGGGGCCCCATGGTCACCAGACTACGGGATGGATGGATGGATGGATGGATGGATGGATGGATGGATGGATGGATGGAAGGAAGGTAGGATGGATGGAAGGAAGGATGGATGGATGGGTAAGTAGGTAGGTAGGTAGGTAGGTAGATAGATAGGTAGGTAGGTAGGTAAATAGGTAGGTAGATAGATAGATAGACAGACAGACAGACAGACAGACAGACAGACAGACAGACAGACAGACAGACAGACAGAAGATAGATGGCATCAGGAACAGTTGAACAAAGAACTGACAAGAGCTACAGCACACTATGCCCACACTGGGTGAAACACACAAAACATACTTGTTTTACTTTCCATAGGGTCTTGAGTTTAAACCAATAGGCTAGTGATAACAAATACAAAAGTTTCGCAAAACCTATGCTTTCTTTTTCTATTAGATTAAGATTTTTTGAGGAAATCATTATATGGTTTATTTAGATATTGTATTTTTATGAGGAAGAACAGCTCTAACCATTATATTATTCTATCAAAATCGTAGGGGGGGGGGGGGGGGGGTTAGGTTTTGAGGTTATATGCTTTATTATTTTACATCAGATCCCCAGGATGACATGACCACGGCAACAATGCATTAAGACAAACAAGGAAAACATCTTGCAAATCTAAACACGAACCTGACACTGCGCTAATCAAGCAACACACGGGTATTTTTTTTTATGCCTTTTCCCCAAATCTCTTTCAACCATGGTAATAACACCTTCCGGCCCTGTCGTGTCTGTGCATTAGCAGAGGGAATTAACTGCTGCTTTAGTCAGGCAGGCAGGCGGGCAGGCAGGCAGGCGGGCATGAATGAACGGCAGTGCTAACAATGCCTCGCCCAGTGAATGGGCTTGGAAAAGGAGGGCGGGAACGGCATCTCTCTCTGGGGGGTAATTGGTCTGTTGATTTCATTAGGGGCCGCTGCTAGCTGCAGCGTTTGAGCAAGTCACATTCATTTGTTACTCCCGCCTCAGCTTCCTTTGTTTAGTCTCGGTCTGTAATGAATAAAGAATAAAGAAAAAATAACGTGAATGGATAGACAGGTTTTGTGGTTGTAAAGACCTTGAGAAAGTTGGCACGTTACTAGCCTCATTATTTTGCTCACACACAGTTTCTTTATCATCATCTACATTGCCATCATTATCATCATCGTCATCGTCGTTATTGTCGTCGTCATCATCATCATCATCATCATCATCATCATCATCATCATCATCATCATCATCATCATCATCATCATCATCATCATCACACACCACCATCATCACCACCACCATCATCACCACCACCATCATCATCATCACCATCATTGTCGTCATCGTCGTCATCATTATCGTCCTTGTCATTGCCATTGCCATCATCAACATCACCATAATCGTCATCATCATCATCATCACCACCATCACCATCATCATCATCATCATCATCATCATCATCATCATCATCACCACCACCACCATCACCATCATCATCATCATTATTGGTACTGAACCAGTCATGGAAATCTGGAAATTCAATAAAAAAAATAAAAAAAGCAAACATTTCTTTTTTCCATAATTTTGTTTTTGATTTTAAACTTTTTAAATTTGCGTCATCTTCTTTTAGCAGTATTCACTGTCTTGCTAGTTCATTCACCTGAATCAAGCTACGCATTTTTTTTCTTTTATTGTATGTCTTTGGTCAGGGGGATTTTCTCTTCATCTTTTGTTTTTTTCAAGTGGCTGTGGAGGAACATGAAACATCTTTTGGCCACTATACAACATGTGATAGTAGTTCATTCAGTGAACCCTTGACTCATTGCATGATCCGCTGTATTAGTGTAGTCTGGAGTGCATACTAGTTAATATGTTAGTGTGTATGTTCTTTTGGTAGCCATTTCTCTCTCTTTCTTCATATAGTTTTATGTGTATTTAGCTTGTTCGCAAAATTAGAAGTGTGTAAAAACCACGATCTGACTTGAACATTCCAGAATTATTCTCGTATGTTGCATGGTGAAAAGGGGCTACGTAACACCACTTTACGAGAGTAGACCAGGAACACATTAAAACTAGGAGTAAAAGATACCACTCTTTAATCAGTGAAAAGGAAGAGTGACCTTGCACCTATAGAATAATTATAAGCCCAGCACCTGAACAATTAAACAAAACAGGCACCATAATACTTTTTCCCAATCTCCTTCCACCCAGGTAATAATATTCCCTCACTCTCACTCCCCCCTCCCTTCTCGGTCCTAACCTGTGTGTGCATTAGCAGAGGGAATTAAAAGCTGCTTCACTCAGTCAGGCAGTCATGAATGAACGGCAGCCCTGACAATGCCCTGCCCAGTGAATGGACTTGGAAAGGAGGGAGGGAGCACAATCCTCCCTTGGGGGGGTAGCTTGTCCATTGATGTCATTAGGACCGCTGTGGGAAGCAAGTCATATTCTTTTTTATTATTATTATTCCCTGCTGAAACTCTAGCATCGTCTGTTCATTTTCAGTCTGAAATGGATGGATGAATGAATGAATGAATGAATGGATGGATGGATGGACGGACGGACGGACGGACGGACGGACGGACGGACGGACGGACGGACGGACGGACGAAGGAAGGAAGGAAGGAAGGAAGGAAGGAAGGAAGGAAGGAAGGAAGGAAGGAAGGAAGGAAGGACGGACGGACGGAAGGAAGGAAGGAAGGAAGGAAGGAAGGAAGGAAGGAAGGAAGAAAGAAAGAAAGAAAGAAAAGAAAGAAAGAAAGAAAGAGAAGAAAGAAAGGAAAGGAAGAAAGGAAGGAAGGAGAGGGAGGAGGGAGGAAGGAAGAAAGGAAGGAAGAAAGGAAGGAAGAAAGGAAGGAAGAAAGGAACAGGTCTTATATTTGCAAAAATCTGTGAGAAAGTTACAAAACTATGACGTGTATGTTACAAGCTCTATTTACTTACAAACAAAATCCTGATTACCATCATTCTCGCCATCCTCTCTAGCACTGAACTAAGCACACAACAACAGACTGACAGACATACAGACACAAAGACACAGACAGACAGACAGGCAGACAGACAGATAGGCAAACAGAGACGCAGAGCTACAAACAGATACACAGACGCAGACTGATTAAGGAAAGGCAGAGACAATGAAACCTAAACAAACAAAAAAAATGTCTGCGGAAGCAGAGACGAAGAGACAGACAAACAGATAGATTAAAAAAAGACAAACAGATACACTGAACAGATACAAACAGCTATATTAAAAAGAGACAAACAAACAGATAGATTAAAAGATACAAACAGATTAAGAAGGAACAAACGCAGATTAAAAAGAGACAGACAAACAGATTGAGAAGAAACAAACATAGATTAAAAAGAGAGAGAGAAACAGATTAAGAAGAAACAAACACATAGATTAAAAAGAGACAGACAAACGGATATATTAAAAAAAGAGACAGACGAACGGATCGATTAAAAAAATAGACAAACAGATAGATTAAAAAGAGACAGACAGATAGATCAAAAAAGAGGCAGACAAACCGATAGATTAACAAGAGACAGACAAACAGATAGATTAAAAAGAGACAAACAGATAGATTAACAAGAGACAGACAAACAGATAGATTAAAAAGAGACAGACAAACAGATAGATTAACAAGAGACAGACAAACCGATAGATTAACAAGAGACAGACAAACCGATAGATTAACAAGAGACAGACAAACAGATAGATTAACAAGAGACAGACAAACCGATAGATTAACAAGAGACAGACAAACCGATAGATTAACAAGAGACAGACAAACAGATAGATTAACAAGAGACAGACAAACCGATAGATTAACAAGAGACAGACAAACAGATAGATTAAAAAGAGACAGACAGATAGATGAAGAAGAAACAAACAGACATATCAAGAAGATAAAGATAAACATTGTTATTAAGAAGATATAGACAAACATAGAAATTGAAAAGATCGACAGAGTGTAGACAGAATATTTGTCCCTAGTATGATTTTGATTCTTTTCGCGTTTATTCGTTCACTGGTTTATTGATGTGTTTGTGTCTTTGTCCATGCACAATCCTGATTTATTGGGGAAAGGTGACAGGAGCTATGCCGATTGCAGGATGTCAGAACTTTTACGACCCGTGCCAGCTGAACAAAGACATGCACTGCCAATACTCACGTCTCTTCTGGGATCCTGCCACAGTCATTAAATCGA
>CM060324.1:63716054-63718554 GCA_030674155.1 Stramonita haemastoma | reverse complement strand
AGGAGAAGAGAGGGGGGAGGGGGGTATGGATGCTAGGTATGACTATTCTCAGGTTGAGGTCGTGGGAAGATGCTAGGCCTCATTCTCCCACACCTGTCTCTCTCTCTCTTCTCTCTCTGACACACCTTGTGTCTTGCAGGAAGGAATTCACTTACTATTCTACACACAGACAGACAGGCAGGCAGGCAGGCAGACAGGCCAGACAGACAGACAGAGGCAGACAGACAGGCAGGCAGGCAGGCAGGCAGGCAGGCAGGCAGGCAGACAGACGACAGACAGACAGACAGCAGACAGCAAAAAAGGCGGGGCAGGCAGACAGACAGACAAGAGACAGACATACAGAGGCAGACAGACAAACAGGCAGGCAGGCGGCAGGAAAGGCAGGTAGATTTTTGTAAGAGTTTGTGTCCCGGTGGGAACGATAACACGAACATTAAAAAACATTGTGTCCGGTGGGAACAGATAAACGATTGACAAAACTGCATAACACGGGGACAGATGTAAAAAAAAAAATCGCATGAGTGCTTATTCCATTATCCTTTCGATATAAAAAGATTAAAAAATAGAAAAATAAACAAACGCCCAGACAGAAAAGACGGGACAGACAGGACAGCCCAGGACAGACAGACAGACACCAGTTTCGTGTTTTGGCATCGTGGTGGTGAAAAATGTGTGTGTGTGGTGTGCTGCGTGCGTCCCTGCGGTGCGTGCGTGTGTGGGGTGTGTGGGGTGCGTGTTGTGTGAACGGTGTAGTGTGGTAGTGGTGTAGGGGGTAGTTGGGTGTGTGTGTGTGTACGTGTGTAGTTGTGTGTGTAATGGGGGGGGGGGGGTAGTTGTTTTGTGTGGTGTGTACTTTTGAAGTGTGTGTGTGTAGGGGAGGGGTAGCTGTGGGGTGTGTGTGTACGTGGGGTAGTGGGGGGGGGTATTTGTTGTGTGTGTGTGGTTTGAAAGAGGAGAGAAAAAGGGAGAAAAAGAAAGAAAAGAAGGATGTAGTAGACGAGAAGGATGAGGTGAGAGAGAGAGAGAGAACAAAGGGCAAGAACAGAGCAGGCAAAGACAGACATACAAACATACACTCAGACAGAGATAGACAGAGAGACAGAAAGAGAAAGTTCAAGACTTATTCAATCAGACTGACAAACAAGACAGCAAACCAAACAGACAAAACAAGCGGACCCAACAGACGACGATAAAAGACCAGTCTTTTAGAAACCACTAGAATATTCTTTCTTCAAGATAATGCCCTAAACGCTATAGATTGCCTGTCAGTCTGTCTGTGTGGCTGTGTTGTCTGTCTGTCGTCTTCTCTATCTGTCTAGCTGGCTCTGTCTGTCTGTCTATCTGTCTAGCTGGCTGGCTGGCAGGCTATTTTGTCTGTGTGGGAGGCTCGTGCTCTCTCCTCCTCCTCCTCTCTCTCTCTCTCCTCCTCTCTCTTCCCCTCATCTCTTCTCTCTTTCTCTCTCTCCTCTCTCTCTCTCTCTCTCTCTCTCTCTCTCTCTTCTCTCTCCCCTCTCTCCTCTCTCTCTCTCTCTCTCTCTCTCTCTCTCTCTCTCTCTCTCCAGTGTTCGTGTTCTCCCATCTATCTATCTATCTATCTATCTATCTATCTATCTATCTTTTATCATATCTTTTCTATCTATCTATCTACTGTCTGTCTGTCTGTCTGTCTTTTCTGTCTGTCCCCCTCTATCTATCTGTCCCCTTCATCTATTGTCCATCTATCTAATCTATCTTTCTCTTAAACTATCTATCTATCTATCCTATCTACTATCTATCTATCTATCCTATCTATCTATCTATCTATCGGGCCATCTATCTATCTCCTCCTTTTATCTAACTATTTTGCCATCTGCCATCTATCTATCTATCTATTACTATCATCTATCTATCTATCTATCTAAACTATCTATCTATCTATCTATCTATCTATCTATCTCATCTAATCTTCTATCCATCCATTATCTCTATCTGTCATCAATTTGTCTGTCTGGTATCCAAAGTTGTCACACTATTTGTTTGTATGTCCCTAGTGGGGCCTCCCCACTGTCGGGGAATATGAATCGACGTCTCCTTACATCAGCACTCAGTGTTATAAGGTCAGAGCAGGATGGGTTCGTACTCCGACCCCCAAAAAAAACACAGATAAAAGGCACACACACTCTTTGCAATATCGCATTCAACACTGACTGCTCTTTTTCCGTCAATTTGCGAGAGAGTGTAGGAATTTGGTTCCGCGCGCGCGCGTGTGTGTGGCATTTTTACAAAACACACATGCACGCTCACCCTGCGTATGTGCTTTACGTACGCGCGCGTGTGCGCCCCGCAACACACACACATAGACACACTCAAAAAAACACACACATGCAAACGCATTCATAAACTCACACACGTAACTACACATTCATTGGGACCGCGTAAAAGCTGAGAGAGAGAAACACTGGGGGGGGGAGAGAGAGAGAGAGAGAGAGAAGAGAGGGGGGGCGGGGGGGAGGGGAGAGGA
>CM060324.1:63709118-63714118 GCA_030674155.1 Stramonita haemastoma | reverse complement strand
CCCACCACCACCACCACCACCACCACCACACACATGCACGCATCATCCCCTTCCCTACCAACCCCCCCCCCCCCCTCCAACCTTACCCTACCCCCTTGATCTATATCTGCTGCTTTCCTTCCTTCCTTCCTTCCTTCCTTCCTTCCATCCTTCCTTCCTTCCCTCCCTCCTTCCTTCTTTCCTTCCTTCCTTTCTTCCTTCCATCCTTCCATCCATCCATCCTTCCTTCCATCCTTCCTTCCTTCCATCCTTCCTTCCTTCCATCCATCCTTCCTTCCTTCCATCCTTCCATCCATCCACCCATCCATTCTTCCTTTCTTCCTTTCCTTCCTTCCATCCTTCCATTATCCTTCCATCCATCCATCCTTCCTTCCATCCTTCTTCCTTCCATCCTTCCTTCCATCCTTCCATCCACCCATCCATTCTTCCTTTCTTCCTTCCATCCTTCCATCCTTCCATCTATCCTTCCTTCCATCTATCCTACCTTCCTTTCTTCCTTCCTTCCATCCTTCCTTTCTTCCATCCTTCTTTTTCCATCCTTTCTTCTTTTTTCTTTTCTTCCTTCCTTCCTTCAATCCTTCCTACCTACCTACCTACCTACTACCTACCTTCCTTCCTTCTTTCCTTCCTACCTACCTTCCTACCTACCTACCTATCTACCTTCCTTCCTTCCTTCCATCCATCCTTCCTTCCTTCCTTCCTTCCTTCCTTCCATCCATCCATCCTTCCTTCCTTCCTTCCTTCCTTCCTTCCTTCCTTCCTTTCCTTCCTACCTACCTACCTTCCTACCTATCTACCTTCTTCCTTCCTTCCATCCATCCATCCATCCTTCCTTCCTTCCTTGCTTCCTTCTGTCCCCTCAAAGGACCCAGTGTGGACTGGACTATTGTGGGACTGTGGCCCTAGCTAAGTTCTGCTGGATTCTCTGTCGCTCTTTGTATTAGGTCGGCAACATAACAATGGGGATTCTTTGTAGCTGAAGTTACCACGACACTGTCAGTGACTGAAGTGAGGTAGTCTAGTGGGCATTCCGGATCGATGAGAGAAAAAAAACAGAGAGAGAGAGGGAAGGAAGGAAGAGAGAAAAACCTTGCAGAGATGGAGAGAGAGGGTGGGGAGGGAGAGGGTGGGGGAGAGAGAGGGGGAGTTAAGGGGGGGAGGGAGAGAGGGTGGGGGAGGGAAGGAGAGAGATGGGGAGGGAGGGGAGAGAGGGTGAGAGGGAGAGGAGAGAGAGGGGAGACAGAGAAAGAATGAGGGTGAGAGAGGGAGAGAGAGAAGGAGAGAGGAGAGAGAGAAGGAGAGAAATAGGAGACAGAGAGAGAGAGGAGAGTGAGGGAGGGGGAGAGAGGGAAGGGGGGAAGAGGTGGGAGAGGAGAGAGACAGAAAGAGGGAAGAAGGAGAGAAAGAGAGAGGGAGGGAGAGGGATGGAGAAAGACCAGAGGAAAGGAAGTGAGGGAGAGAGCTAGAGTCTATATAGATCTATATAAGATGTGTGTGCGTGAATGCATGCGCGCACGCGCGTGCGTATGTGTGTACATGTGTGTGTACGTGCGCGCTTGTGTGTATTATTTTATGTGTATATGTGTGCGTGCGTGCGTGCGCGTGCGTGTGTATGTGTGTGTGTAAAGTTAAGTTACATCTCTAGGAGAACAGACTGAACAGGCAAAGAAGGAAGTAGAGAAGGAGATTGGAACAGGATTGACTGCTTTGGGTACAAATATAGACACTTGCAGCGAGCAAGTAATCTCGGGTGGATTAGAGAATAGCTCTTTTGTGAGGATCGTCAGACAACGTTTAAAACAGTGGTAGGGGAGGAGGGTGCATTCACAGAGACTTACATACTCACATGGGTGTGCTTACATACACACATACACACGCACACGCACGCACGCACGCACGCACACACACACACACACCACACACACAACACACACACACACACACACACACACACACACATCTGGTATGCAGTTTTTGCCGCTTTCCTTCCCTTTATAGACCTAGTGAGAGAGAGAGAGAGAGAGAGAGAGAGAGAGAGAGAGAGGAGAGAGAGAGAGAGAGAGAGAGAGAGAGAGAGAGAGAGAGAGAGATGGTGCACATTTCGCTCGTGATCTGCTGACCCGGGTTCGAATCTTGTTAGATGGGATTCTCCCCCCCCCCCCCCCCCCCCCCCCCCCCGGAGTTAACATCAGTGTCAAAACTCCACTCCCCCCCAAAAGTCCTTCGGGTGAGACTATAAACGGAGGTCCGTGTGTACGCAGATAGAACATCTTACGCTCTCGTTAAAACCTGTTCCACCTTTCGGAGGAGTAGGCTATTGTGTCTTGGTGGGAATAGATGACAAAATGTACAAAACTGCATACACACGGAGACTGGATGTAAAAAAGCACAAGAATGCTCATTCCATTATCCTCGATATAAAAGAATCAATAAATAAAAAAGTAAATAAACACACTCGCTCACACACACACACACACACACACACACACACACACACACACACACACTCACACACACACACACACACACACACACACACACACACACACACACACACACACACACACACACACTCACACACACACCCCAACCATTATCCTCGATATAAAAGAATAATCAAATCAAATCAAACACACACAAACACACTAACACACACACACACTTACACAGACACAGACACAGACAGACACAGACACAGACACAGACACTCTCTCTCTCTCTCTCTCTCTCTCTTCTCTCTCTCTCTCTCTCTCTCTCTCTCCTCTCTCTCTCTCTCTCTCTCTCTCTCTCTCTCTCTCTCTCTCTCTAACACCTATGCGCCCCAAGCCGCCCAGATCATTTCGTCAGCAGACAGTATGGACCCCATATTGCCCACAGGGCTGACTGACTGCCTCTTCAAACACCTTCATCCATTTAGCACTGTCAACTGCCTTCCAGCCCTTGGCTTTCTGTCCACGGAAATACAGGTCTGAAGTGAGAGGAAGAGAGGGGGGGGGGGGGGAGTGTTGTTGGGGAGGAGGGAGGGGGTTGTTTTTGGTTGTTTTTGTCTATTGAGTGAAATGGATCAAGAGCTCCAGGCTTCATAACTATTATCCTAAGATGTTGAGAGGTTTGATTTTCTACAAAAATTGCCCATCCTCATACTTTGCAGTGTTGGAGAGGGGTGTTAGATTTAAAGAGGATGTGCCTTAAACGTTTGTGAAATGATATATTCTGTGTTGACAGTTACCAACACACGGGGACTGGATGTAAAAAAAAAGCACATGAATGCTTATTCCATTATCTTCGATATAAAAGAATGACTAAAAAAATAAATACAACACACACACACGAGCGCACGCACACACACACACACACACACACACACACACACACGCACACGCACACACACATAACACACACAACACACACACACACACACACACACACACACACACACACACACACACACACACACACACACGTCCTAGCCTCCTAACATCTATCCTTAGAAAACTATAAAATAAAGAAAAAAAACAAACCCTTTTTGCTATTGTAGGACTCTGTGGAACAATGTTCTTCACTCTCCTTCACATAGTGTTAGAAATTCTGTAGTAAACCCTCCAGCTTATTTTGTGGCTATATTGAAGATTGCATTCCTAATCGATGGAAAGAAAGAGAGGGAAAGAGTGGAGGAGAGAGAGGAGAGGAGGGGTGGGGAAGAAGAGAGGATGGAAATGAGTTTTGTGTGTGGGGGGGGGGGGGGGGGGGGGGGGGGGGGGTAAGTGTGTGTGTTGGTGTGTGTGTTGTGTGTGTGTATACGTGTTGGTGTGGGTGGGTGGGTGGGTGGGTGTGGGTGTTTTTATTCATTTAAAAAAAATATTCTTTAATACCGAGAATAATGGAATAAGCACTCATGTGCTTTTTTACATCCAGTCCCCGTGTGTATGCAGTTTTTGTAAATCGTGTCGTCTGTTCCCACTGGCACACGATGGCCTACTCTTACGAAAAGCGGAACAGGATTTAACGTGTGTGTGTTGGTGTGTGTGTTTGTGTGAGGGAGAAAGAGAGGGGGGGGGAGGGGGTGGCATAGGGGAAGTGGACAATGCCACACAATGGACAAAAAATTCAAAACGAAAATACATCATATCAAAAACTCAATGTCTCTGATACAAGTCAAGAAGACAATGCGCAAATACATAAAAAGGACATGTGTATCAAATAGAATTCGCAATTTCTTTCAAATTATATCTTCCTGATGTCTGGACACAAAGTAAATATACAGAGAGGAGGGGGCGGGGGAGAGAGAGAGAGAGAGAGAGAGAGAAGAGAGAGAGAGAGAGAGAGAGAGAGAGAGAGAGAGAGAGAGAGAGGTTTGTGTTTCATATATATCTAGTTATGGTTACATCTCAAGAGAACAGGCCGAACAGACCGAGAAGGGGCAAAGAACAGAGTGAATTGAAAGTGAATTGAAATGTGTGGGATGCAAACAAGGACGCTTGAACAAGCAGGGAGACCATATTGGAGGGGCTGGAAAGCAAAAGATTGAATGAGGGATGTAAGATAAATAATGACAAGGAAAATGAAAGGGAGTTGGCGAAGAGAAAACAAATTCACAGGAAAGCACACACCGCATACACACATTATGTCTCTCTCTCTCTCCCTCTCTCTCTCTCCCTCTCTCTCTCTCTCTCTCTCTCTCTCTCTCTCTCTCTCTCTCTCTCTCTCTCTCTCTCTCTCTCTCTCTCTCTCCTCTCTCTCTCTCTCTCTCTCTCTGTCTGTCTCTTATTCTTTTGCTTACACACAGACACACACACACGCACACACACATACACACACACACACACACGTGCGCGCGCGCGCACACACAAACATACACACACACAGATGGGTAGACAGAAAAAAATAAAAGAGAGACAGAGACGAGGAGAAAAAAGATTTGCAGACAGATATATCTACATAGATAAAGATATACAGAACAGAGAGCTCCAGATTCAATACTTCATAACAACATCCACTAA
>CM060324.1:63689118-63691618 GCA_030674155.1 Stramonita haemastoma | reverse complement strand
ACTGTTAACATTAAGACCTCATTGACAAAAACCTAACGAAATGTCTGCTACTGCTACAAGTCACATTTCTCAACAGAATAACAATACCCTGCAGTCTGTTCTGTTTACTCGCTGTGTTCATCAATTCCTCTGTTACCAGCCAGCCAGCCAGACCGAGGAATCTGGATAGTAGTTCATAAAAAACAAAAACCACCAATCCCAGCCAGGACATGTTTTATGGGATTGGTATGATTGGTCCTTTTCTCCATCGATCTGTTTCCACATGTCTTGGAGCCAGGTGGTGTCTAGGGCGAGAATTCGAACTGATGGAAGTGTGTGTGTGTGTGGGGAGGGGGTGGGGGGGGTTGTGGTAGGTGTGTGTGTGGTGTGTGTTGTGTGTGTGGTGTGTGTGTGTGTGTGTGTGTGTGTGTGTGTGTGTGTGTGTGTGTGTGTGTGTGTGTGTGTGTGTGTGTGTGTGTGTGTGTGTGTGTGTGTGGTGTGTGTGTGTGTGTGTGTTGTGTTGTGGTGTGTGTGTTGTGTGTGTTGTGTTGTGTGTGTGTGTGTGTGTGTTGTTGTGTGTGTGTGTGTGTGTGTGTGTGTGTGTGTGTGTGTGTTGTGTGTGTGTGTGGTGTGTGTGTGTGGTGTTGTGTGTGTGTGTTGTTGTGTGTGGTTGTGTGTGTGTTGTGTGTGTGTGTGTGTGTGTGTGGGAGGGGGGGGGGGTTGTGGTATGGTGTGTGTATGTGTAGGTGTGTGTGTAGGTGTGTGTGTTGTGTTGTGGTGTTTTGTGTGTGTGTTGTGTGTGTGTGTGTGTGTGTGTGTGTGTGTGTGTGTGTGTGTGTTGTGGTATGGTGTGTATGTATTTTATTTATTTATTTATTATTCTTTTATATCCAGGATAATGAAATAAGCACTCATGTGCTTTTTTTTTTACATCCAATCCCGTGTGTGTGCAGTTTTGTAAATCTTGTCATCTGTTCTGTTTTGTTTTCTGTGTGTGTATACGTGTGTGTGCGTGTGTGTGTGTGTGTGTGTGCGTGTGCATGTGTATGTGTGCGTGTGCGCGCGCGCACGCACGCGTGTGTATGTGTGTGTATGTATGTATGCATATGTATGTATATGTGTGTGTTTATGGAGTATTTTCTGTCCTACTTGACAGTGTACTTGTAGTGGAAGAAGTGGGATAGCGCTGATGAAGAGCAGTTCTGTGTGATTGCTGCAAATCCCCTCAGGTTGGGAAAGTGGGATGCCCATTCTGGACACGTTTTCTGTACAAGCCAATTTGCTCTGGTATTCCTGATTATTACTATTAGAACTTCGGAGAGAACATGATTTTATTACTGTGACTTCCGACAGATGTGGCAGTTTATGCTTTCGTGTCTTTATCTGGTAGCGAAAGCTGAAAGATAAAAGTGTTCACTATTCTGATGAGGATGTGAGGGCATAATGATATCAATCTACCTTGTCTCACCATACATCCCGGGGGGGGTGGGGTAGCCTAGTGGTCAGAACATTGCGCTCGCAATTTGACGACCCGGGTTCGATTCCCGTTCGAGGGTGTTTTTTTCCTGGAGTTAACATCAGTGCCGACTCCACTCTCCCTAAAAAGTCCTTCGGATGAGACTCTAAACCGAGGCCCCGTGCGTGTGCGAACACACGCAGAACATCATGCGCGTATGTTAAATTATGTTCCGTTTTTTCGTAAGAGTAGGCCATTGTGTGCCGGTGGGAATAGATGACAAGATTTAGGAAGTGCATACACACGGGGACTGGATGTAAAAAAAAAAGCACAGGAGTGCTTATTCCATTATCCTCAGTATAAAAGAATAAATAAATAAATAATAAATAAATACATTCAACAAGCTTTGAAAAGGTTTCTTTTTCCCGTATAGAAGAGCCATGACAAACTTTAAATAATGTGTTCCTTTGTTGTCTGGGATTTTTTTTCATTATCTAACATGTTGTTCCCAACAGACATTCCCAAATGAACTTTTGTTCCAAATCTCTGGTTAAAAAAAAAAAAGAGCACAACTTATTTTCAGTCCATCTGACACATTTCTGTAAAACTTAAAACTTGTATAAGTATCAATTTTGAAAGCATAACTTCTTTGAGCACAAAAAGAACATACATTTTTTTAAATTATTCTTTTATGTCGAGGATAATGCGATAAGCACTCTTGTTGTGCATTTTTACATCCAGTCCCCGTGTGTATGCAGTTTTGTAAATATCATCTGTCCCCACACGATGGCCTACTCTTACGAAAAGCGGAACAGGATTTAACGTGCGCGCAAGATGTTCTACGCCCTGAAGTACTAATAAATGGCAATACATAGAAATCACCAGGACAAAGATGGGAGACAGTGGAGTCTTTTCACGATGCCAGTCACGTACACATTTCCACCATTCATTTCGTTGCGGAGTGCTCTGGTCAATGGCTTACGTGACCTGCCTTCTGATAAGTGGGGGGGGGGGGGGGGGGGGGGGAGGAGGGGGGGTACAGCCTGGTTCAGGGCTAGCTGTACA
>CM060324.1:63681618-63684118 GCA_030674155.1 Stramonita haemastoma | reverse complement strand
CAAATAAACAGAATTAGAATTATAGTGGAGGAAGTATTGCTACGAAATAGTAGTAGTAGTAGTAGTAGTAGTAGTAGTAGTAGTAGTAGTAGTAGTAGTAGTAGTAGTAGTAGTAGTAGTAGTAGTAGGCACCCATCAGTCTCGGAAGACTATGGAGTTGCGCTCTGTATATATCAATATATATATATATATATATATATATAATATAATATATATATATATATATATATATATATATATATATATATATATTCCTGCAGTTATAGGATGAAAGTAACTACATAGAAATAAAGAAAACCCCTCAAAAAAAAAATCTACGGTGACAACATCCCCTTCAGCCCTAGACATTGTCGCCGTCACTGGTGTACATTAGTCACTGTCTGAAGACTTTCATCTGTCCAACTGTCGTGCAAGTTTAGATGAGCTTTCAAACTTTATTTTGAAATACCTACGACACTTCTATAAATACAGCACTTCCATAACTTTATCCTGCTCAGTAGTAGAACTGTACGCACACACACGTACGCACGCACGCACACACACACACACACACACACACACACACACACACACACACACACACACAACACACACACACACACACACACACACATGAATGGATAAACATGTGCATATTTTTTGTATTAGATAAACGTGTGCATTTTTTTGTAATTAGCAAAATAAGATTATTTTAACAGTTGTGTTTACTGTCCGTTCTGATTTTGATCATCTGTATTCAAGTTTGTAAATAATTTGTTTGACTTCAGTGTCACGTACGTGCGAGTTTGTTATATTATGACAGAACTAAAGTCGTCGATTTAGGAAAGGATGTATGCATACATACACACAGGCACACACACGCGTGCGCGCAGACACACACATATAGATAGATAAAGAGAGAGAGAGAGAGAGAGAGAGAGAGAGAGAGAGAGAGAGAGAGAGAGAGAGAGAGAGAGAGAGAGAGAGAGAGAGAGAGAGAGAGAGAGAGAGAGAAATAGATTGATAGAGAGAGAGAAATAGATTGATAGAGAGAGAGAAAATAGATAGAGAGAGAGAGAGAGAAATAGATAGAGAAAAACACAGACAGACAGACAGACAGACAGACAGACAGAAAGACAGAAGACAGGAAGAGAGCGGGGGTGAGCGGGAGGGGGGGGGATCAAACTTTTCAAATTGAAGCAGTAATTTGAAATGTGACAAAAGTCGCGACAGAATGTAATAGTGATGTCTAAACACTGCCAGCAGTGCCAGTCTTCTGTATCAGGATGCCTGTGGAAAGACAGATTTGGGGAGTGGGGTAGACTATGATGCTGAAGCCTTACAGTGCATCAGATGTGCCAAATTCGGGCAGCTTATCTCGCATCCACACCACCAACTATATCTGGCCTTATGGTTATGAAAGATGGATGAATTTTTTAACATGTGCGAAAGACTTTTGTGTGTGCTTATATACACAAAATCTCTGTTCATTGTCTAATCTGAGAAAATAAAACTGTAAGAAAATCAAGCTGGAAGAAATTATTTATATAATAAATATTGCAGGCCAAACATTTTTTTTTGTTTTCAGTACCCCCCACCCAAACAGGTCTGGATAGGTGATCACGTTTAACGTTTGTTTTGTTTTTTCTCCTTTGTTTTTTTTTTGTTTTTTTTTTTTTACAGAGCTGCATACTTCATGTTTCGTTGGTTATGAATTTGTTGTAGAAATGAAGCATCATCAAACGATATTCTTACTGAGAGAGCCTGTAATCATCCTAATCCTTATCGCCATGAACAGGTGGGCATAAGATGGCTGCCTAAGTGTATGAATGTGTTGAAAGAGATGATAAGATCAAGGGATCGAATAGGTCGGATTGGAGGATAGAAAGAAGAGTTTTTTTCCTTCCTCGAACGCTCAGACATCAACTATTGCTGTCTGTCAAATAAGTAAAAATGCGTTGTGCTGCCGTTAAGCGCCTGACAAGTCAGACCCAGCGCATCTGACTTATTTTCTTCTTCTTTTATATCGAGGATAATGGGATAAGTACTCTTGTGCTTTTTTTTACATCCAGTCCCCGTGTGTATGCAGTTTTGTGAATCTTGTCATCTGTTCCCACCGGCACACGATGGCCTACTCTTACGAAAAGCGGAACAGGACTTAGACGTTGATAGAGAATTCTTATCTTTTAAGTCTTTCTGGGGGGGGAAAGAAAGGAGAAGGGAACACGAAAGCAGAAAATAGCCAAGGAAATGACAGGAAAGAAAAAGAACAAAGCAAAAACAAAGAGAGGGATAGAAAGGTGTAAATTCTCAGCACAGAATTTCTAGAAGGAAGAAAAAAAAAACAAAGTAGTTTGTTTGACTGGAAGACAGGCTGAAAGTAAAGGAGCTTGTTAGGGACAGAGGAAGAGACCCCTCACAGGGCAGAACTGCCCATTAGGCCGTAGCAGGACTGCAGGAAATGGCCCTGAGTGCTGGCAGAAGGGTGGCTTTCTTTGATAAAAACAACCATCCACGATTT
>CM060324.1:63676615-63681518 GCA_030674155.1 Stramonita haemastoma | reverse complement strand
ACACACAAAACACAACACACACACACACCACACACACACACACACACACACACAAAAACCACGTACACACACAACTACATCAGAACGTGATAGCCAGGTGGTTAGGGTTGTCATTGCGCTCTGATCTGCTGCCCCGGGTTAAATTTTTCAAGGGGACTTTCCCAGAAGTTAGCATCAGGCCGATCCAGTCCCCACAAAATCCTAGGAGCTAAAACCCAGGTTCCTTGTGCAAAGCATGCACGTTAAAACCCTTTTTGCTTTTAAAAATAGTAGGCCATTGTTCCCAGGGGAAATGGGTGAATATATGGAAACGCTGCGACGGGGACTGCAAGTAAATAAAAAGGGGGGGAAAAAAAAACACTTTAGTGCTTATTCATTTTTTTCGAAAGAAAAGAATAAAAATTAAGAGATTAAAAACAAATAAATTTACCCCAACCACTTACCCACCCACTCAACCCCCCAAAAAGAGGGGAAGAGGGGGGGGGCACTGGTAAAAAAACACTATTTTATGAGAGGTAAAGAAAAAACCACGAAGTGAAAGCATGAAAAAAGAAAGTGAAAAAAGAGCTTTTCCCAAAAAAAAAAAAAAGTTGATGGGGAAAAGGGGAGAAGACTGCCTCCTCATTTGCATGGTAGGGGGCCAGTGAATGCAGGGAATAAGAAAACTCACAACCCCTGATTTGTGTGAAGCACCGTTTGCCTGAGAAGATTGTACAATAAGAGAGACAGACATACAGAGGGAGACAGACAGACAGAGGGAAGAGAGACAGACAGAGAGGGAGAGAGACACAGACACAGATAGCCAGAGAGAGTGATAGGTAGACAGACAGACAGAACATAGACAGACAGACAGACAGAACAGAGAGAGGGAGAGAGATTAAATGAAATGAAATAAAATTCTTTTATTTCGAGGATAATGAAAAACAATCAAATTCTTTTATTTCGGGGATAGAGAAAAACCACTCACGTGGGTTTTTTTTTTTTTTTACATGCAGTCCCGCCCTTATCAGGATTAAAAAGAAGAGAGAGAGAGAGAGAGAGAGAGAGAGAGAGAGAGAGGGAGAGAGAGAGAGAGAGAGGAGAGAGAGAGAGAGAGAGAGAGCACGTTATTTATTTAATGATTTATGTATTCTTTTACTTATCATCTGTTTACTTATCATCTTTTATCATCTGTTCCCACCGGCACACAATGGCATAATCCTGTTAAAAGCCAGAGGAGAGGGGAGAGAGAGAGAGAGAGAGGGGGAGAGGAGGAGGGGGGGGGGTTACTAAAAACTGAACGCCTATCCCTACCAGCACAATGGCATATTCTCTTTAAGGCCAGAGAGAGAGACAGAGGAGAACAGAGAGACAGACAGAGAGAGAGACAGAACAGAGAGAGAGAGAGGTTTATGGAAGAAATTGTATAGTCTTTTTTGAAGGTGGGGCTGCTAACGCCATGCTTATCAAAGGCGCTTACTGCTTTCACAAACATAAATCACAGGCCTAAGGCGCATACGTGTGCGTTTGCACGTATGCATACGTGCGCGCACACACACACATACACACACATACAACATACACACACACTTACACACACACACCCTCTCTCTCTCACACACACATTTTATTTATTATTACTACTATATTATTATTATCATTATTATCATATTTATTCACACACACGCTCTCACATTTTATTTACATACACACACATACGTATACACACACACACACACACACACACACACACACACACACACACACACACACACACACACACATCACTCACTCACTCACACACACTCTCACACACACACACACACACACACCACACACACACACACACACACACACACACACACACACAACACATAAACACACTCATACACACACACACACACCACACACACACACACACACACACACACACACACACACCACACACACACACACACACACAAAACACACCATACACACACATATGCACACGCGCGCGCGTGCAGAGAAAGAAAGACAGAAAGAAAGACAGACAGATAGACAGATAGACAGACAGACAGACAGACAGACAGACAGACAGAGAAAGAGAGACAGATGGACAGACAGAGACGAGAAAAGAGAGACAGAGAAAGAGAGAGACACAGACGATAGATGGATAGATAGATTAGATAGATGGATGGATGGATGGATGGATGGATGGATGGATAGATAGATAGATAGTTGGACAGACAGACATACAGACGGACAGACGGAGAAAGAGAGACAGACAGACAGAAAGAGAACAGACACAGAGAGACAGACAGAGGACATAGAGAGACTGGTGGCTGACAGGGAGACAGCCCAGTGGTGATAGGTGTAGATCATCGGTGTTTTCACCTTGATTTTCTCGCTGTGGGGAAGTCTAGGGAATACAAAATGGCCACAGACAGAAAAACAAATTGTTGATCTATCAAGACAGAAAGACGACTCATCTGCAGCTTTATGAGAAAAGTGGGAAAGATAGAGAAAAAAAGAAAAATGAATGATTCAGGAGAGAGAGACAGACAGACAGACAGACAGACAGACAGCGACAGACAGAGACAGACAGACAGACAGAAGAGAGAGACAGAGACAGACAGACAGACAGACAGAAGAAGACAGAGACAGAGAAGAGAGAGAGAGAGAGAGAGAGAGAGAGAGAGAGAGAGAGAAGAGAGAGAGAGAGAGAGAGAGAGAGAGAGAGAGAGAGGAGAGAGAGAGAGAGAGCTCTGAACTCTAAACTCTTCAGGAACATTTTTTATTGTAGAAGGCCACCGGACCCATTACAGTTTCACCCACTTCCTCACCCCCCCCCCCCCCCCTCCATCCCCGCCCCCTCAACCTGACTTTTAGTCTTTTACAAGAATGCACCTGAAAATCACTTCAACTTCACCGGTTATATCATTCAGAGATAAAGAGAGAGAAAGAAAGAGAGAGAGAGAGAGAGAGAGAGAGGGGGGGGGGGGGGGGGGGGACAGACAGACAGACAGACAGACAGACAGACAGACAGAACCACAGACACAGACAGACACACAGACCAATAAAACACAACTCTGCAATGTAACCACATGTAGAAGAAAGTATAATTATTGTAACAGCATGATGTTAAAATCCTGAATGGATTCCAGCGATTAAATTCGTAACGAAACTAACCCGGCTGACAGAAAGTTAGTCTAGCTGGTGGTAGCGTTAACTTCAATGGAAGTCAGGAAGATTGCAGACAGAACTTTCGCCCACAAGACCTTGGAAATTTATCACAGTTGACAACTGGTCTTATCAACTTTAAGAAGATCAGAAGAGACATACTTTGCCCCAAAAACTAAGAAATTTATCACAGGTGACAGAAAGTTAGTCTTGCTGGTGGTATCAACTTTATTGGAATTCTGGAAGATCGGAGACAGAAATTTCGCTCGCAAGAACTAAGAAATTTATCACAAATGACAGGCTGGTGGTATCCACTTTACTGAAAGTCAGGAACATTTTAAGACCGAAATTTTGCCCACACGAACTAAGAAATTTTATCACAAATGACAGAAAGCTAGTCTAGCTGATGGTATCAACGTTCTTGGAAGTCAGGAACATTTAAGACAGAAATTTTGCTCACGAGAACTAAGAAATTTGCAGAGTTCCAATCAGCCCATTGGCTTAGCTGTCAGTGAACTGTAAATGCTTCAGGGGCTGTGTCATGATTAAACCGAGAGTTTTTCAGACAATGTCGTGGGTGAACAGAGTTTTTCAGGTAGTGTAAACACATGGGTTTTTTCAGACAATGAATTGCGGGTAAACAAGAGTTTTTCAGGTAGTGTAAACAGAGGTGTTTTTTTTCAGACAATAAATTGCGGGTAAACAAGAGTTTTTCAGGTAGTGTAAACAGAGGTGTTTTTTTTCAGACAATAAATTGCGGGTAAACAAGAGTTTTTCAGGTAGTGTAAACAGAGGTTTTTTTCAGACAATGAATTTTGGGTAAACAGAGTTTTTCAGGTAATGTAAACAGAGGTTTTTTTCAGACAATAAATTGTGGGTAAACAGAGTTTTTCAGGTAATGTAAACAGAGGTTTTTTTCAGACAACAAATTTGGGTAAACAGAGTTTTTCAGGTAATGTAAACAGAGGTTTTTTTCAGACAATAAATTGTGGGTAAACAGAGTTTTTCAGACAGTGTGTCGTGAATAGACAGGAAATTCTTCCGGCACTATCGGGGGTAAGCAGAGATTTTTTTTTTGAAACAGTGTCGAAGGTAAGCGGAGCCTTGCAGAATCTAGCTCTTTCCAGGTCTCATGATGCATGCTGGGTATGTTCGTGTCAACCATCTTACTATCCTGATCTTCGCCTTCTCTTTTTTTGGAATAAAGGTGGACGTGGGGATTTACCGTGTGCTCAATGATTTATTTCATTTTTTCTTTTATTTCGAGGATAATGGAATTAGCACTCATGTACTTTTTTTTTTACATGCAGTTCCAGTGTGTATGTAGTTTTGTAAAATTTTCATCCGTTCCCACTGGCACACAACGGCCTGCTCTTCCGAAAAGCAGAACGGGTTTTAACGTTTTGCACAAGATGTTCTGCATGCGTTTGCACAGAGGAACTCAAAACTGTAGCCACATCTACATCCACATTTACATAGTTTGTAGGGAAATGTAGTCAGAACTAAGGGAAAAGAGTTCCTTTAAACTTTCCATCGGAGACTCAAACCCTGGCCTTCACTGATCCTCAGTTGGCGGTTTTAACCACTGGGCCAATCCTGTCAGCCAGGCTGTGTCCATTATCTTGTGTTTTTCACGTTGATTTTGTTCCTGGCCAAAAGACAGCGAGACAGCAGTGGGGATAAAGAATGGTGAAAGAGAGCTGTGGAAGTATATGTGTAGGGATGAAGAAATCAGGGTACAGGTTTAATCCTTCGTTTTATG
>CM060324.1:63661615-63669115 GCA_030674155.1 Stramonita haemastoma | reverse complement strand
GCTTCTTCCTGTCATTTTGTATATATGTCTGTAGTATGTGTCTCTGTCTTTCTGTCCATCTGTCTGTCTGTGTGTGTATGTATGTCTCTGTCTCTGTATTTGTCTCTGTTTCTCTCTCTGTATCTCTGTCTCTATCTCTGTCTCTCTCTCTCTCTCATATCTTCCCATAAGACTATAAACCAAGGCCCTATGTGTGAATGCCCGCTGAACATCTTGCGCATTTCAGAAAACCATTTCTGCTTTTCAAAAGAGTAGGCCACTGCACATGCGCAATGATTGAACCCTTCGTGTGTCACTTCTGTTGGGTGACCTACTTCTTAAGCACCACGCACGTGAACTACGTATCATGTGGAAAGCAGACGAGAGAGCAAAGGTGTTTATAAAGGAAAGACAAGATAGAAATAAATCTGAGGATGAACCAGGGTGGGATGGATAAATCTGGGATTGAGGTTCAGCTGTGGATGTGGAGGGAAAGAAAAAAAAGAAGACATTTTGTTCTTTAAGTAGATGTTTGCATAGCTTTTTTTTCTTTTGCCAGTGAGTCATATCTTTCATTTGTGAATCTTTTTATTCTGTGTTGTTTGTTTCGAAGAAAAAAGAAGACTTGAATGATTGTGTATATGGAAAATGATAAGATTGGTTCTGAGAATGTGTGTGTGTGTTTGCATGTGTGTCTGTGTGCATGCGTGCGAGCATGAGTGTGTGTGTGTGTGTGTGTGTGTGTGTGTGTGTGTGTGTGTGTGTGTGTGTGTGTGTGTGTGTGTGTGTGTGTGTGTGTGTGTGATAGAGAGAGAGAGACAGAGACAGACAGAAACACAGAGAGAGAGAGGAAGAGATTTACTCAACAAAATAATGTCTTTTTAAAAATAGTTGTAACTATTTATGGGGTTAAAATAACTTTACAGATTTTGTGGCTGGATTTTTTGTGGAAGAGGTAGAGGGGGGGGGGGGGGGGGTCATTACATCATGTCACAAGAATGGATTTCCTAAAGGTACAGGGTACCACGCAGTTTTGTGTTTCAAAGGCTCTTGTTTGCAAGTGTGTTTGAACATTGGCGTTTTTGTGTCAGCTCAATGTGCCTGTGACTGAGGAAGAAGGAGAAGATTGCATGCCACACAACAGTAAACTTCTCTCCTTCTGTCTCTCTCCTTCCCCAAACCCCATCCCTCTCAGGTTTTGGCTTTTTGCATCTGCTTCACTTTACAATATTTTTTTAAAATTTTATTTTTGCTCTCTTTGTCTGTTTGTCATTTTGGGTGTATGTGTTTCTGTATATCCATTTGTCTCTGTCTTTATCTCTCTCTCTCTCTCTCTCTCTCCCTCTCCCTCTCCCTCTCTCTCTCTCTCTCTCTCTCTCAGAAAGCCTAGTGATCAGAGCATTGGGCTGGCAATTTGACGACCCGGTTCGAGTCCGGTCGAGGAGATTTTTCTCCTGCAGTTAACATCAGTGCTGACTCCACCCTCCCCAAAAGTCTTTCTGGTGAGACTGTAAACCGAGGCCCCGTGTACGAACTCACGCAGAACATCTTGCCCACACATTAAATCCTGTTCCACTTTTCGTAAGAGTAGGCCATCGTGTGCCGGTGGGAACACATGACATTTACAAAACTGCATACACACGGGGACTGGATGTAAAAAGCCCAAGAGCGCTTATTCCATTATCCTCGATATAAAAGAAATCAAATCAAATCAAATCAAATCAAATCAAATCTCTCTCTCTCCCTCTCTCTCTCTCTCTCTTGATCAGTTTTTGTTTGACAGACACCTAGTTATGCAATAATGATACATTGAGCACCACCAATCCTCTCACTCTCTCTCCACTCTTCAAACCCCGCCCCCCTTCCCACTCATTTAACTCCACCTCCACCCCACCTCTTTTACTTCTGGATCCTCCCCCTTCACCCCTTTAATGACCTTTGGGGTTTTTTGGGGGGTTTTGTTTTTTATAGGAGGACAGGGAAAAGAGGGAGATTTTTTTTCTTCTGCTGCTTTTCATGTTTATTTTGAGTTTGATCTTTTTTTTTTTTACAGGAAGGAATGAGAGAGAGAGAGAGGGGGGGGAGGGAGAGAGGGGGGGGTGGAGGGAGGGTGAGAGGGGGGAGAGAGAGAGGGAGAGAGAGAGGAGGGAGGGAGGGAGGGAGAGAGAGAGAGAGAGAGAGAGAGAGGGAGGGAGAGAGAGAGAGGGAGGGAGAGAGAGAGAGAGGGAGGTGGAGGGAGAGAGAGAGGGGGGAGGGGGGGGAGGGAGAGAGAGAGGGGGGAGGGGAGGGAGAGAGAGAGGGAGAGAGAAAGAGAGAGAGAGAGGGGAGAGAGAGAGTGTGTGTGTGTGTGTGTGTGCGTGCGTGTGTTTGTGCGTGCGTGCGTGCGTGCACTTGCGCCTGTGTGCGTTCCCGACTGTTGTTTCTCTGACTGTTCCTCTATTCTTCAGTATTTATGCATGCTGGGCTATCTTTCTTTCTGTCTGCCTGTCCGTCTGTCTCTCGGTTCATCTGTTTATCTGTGTGTTTAATCACGAACAAATTATTCCCCTAAATCACTGAAAAGAATGATTATTTCTTGAAATGCATGCAAGAAAGCCCAAATCTTGCTTTGTCATGGCAGTTGGCTGGTTTGTTGGGTGGTTGGAGAGTCGACCACTTGGCTCCTTGGCTAGCTGCCATACTGGCTTGCTTTTTGATTGGTTGATAGCTTGACTCTTTTGTGTTTGAGAAGCAATTGCATGAATCGTCTGAGTAGACATATCAATTTTCAACATTTTGGAAATATTTTACAAGCAAAGTTTTGTCATAAAGAATCTATAATTAACTTCAAGTTTACACAAAAGCAATCTTCAACATTATATTTCTAAAATGTTTCGCAAGCAACGATTGTTACAATGAGCCTATAATCAACTTTAAGTTTACAAAAACAAAGAGTAGAAAATCTTCAACATTAATTTTCTGAACTATTTCACAAGGGAAGATTTTCACAATGAATATAATATCATTGTGACTTGTCAAAAGAATGTAATATGATCTAGCACTTTTGTTGATTAATATTAATTCTGCTTTCTTTGAGAGTTCTAGAATGTCAAAATCTTTGTAAATGGGCACGACACCATTCACAAGACCTGAAGAAAACAAAAAAATGGCCTGTAATAGAGGAAAAGCGTTTGCACAGCTTTTTACAGTGAGCTTCAGTTTTGTCTCGTGTGCAGTCCAGTGTGACATGTTTGAAACAGGAAGTAATCTTCGTTTGCTTTGAAGGAGTTTTTTGCTCTGTATCAAATTCTATCCCAGGAAATGTTTCTGCGTGCCTTCAATATGGTATCTCTTGTTACTTGAAGAACAGAGCAAATTACTATTAGGAAAAGATTGATACATCTTGCCTATAGAAAAACATTGATACATCTTGCCTATAGGAAAACAATAATACGTCTTGTCTATAGGAAAACCTTGATACGTCTTGTCTATAGGAAAACCTTATCTTGTCTATAGGAAAACCTTAATACGTCTTGTCTATAGGAAAACCTTAATACATCTTGCCTATAGGAAAACATCAATACACCTTGTCTATAGGAAAACATCAATACACCTTGTCTATACGAAAACATCAATACAACTTGCCCATGGAAAACATCAAAGCATGGTGTCTGTAGCTGAACAAAAAAAGTATGTTGCACTTAGGGAAATCAGCAATAAATCTTGTTTATAAATATAAAACATTAATATATCTTGCCCAGAGGCAAATATCAGCACATCCTGCTGATTTTTGCGTTGTCTTTATCTGAATCCCTCTCTGTCTCTCTGTCTCTGTCTCTGTGTCTCTGTGTTCTCTCTCTGTCTCTGTGTCTCTGTCCTCCTCTCTCTCTCTCTTCTGTCTCTCTCTCCCTCCCCCCCTCTCTCCCTCTCCCCCCCTCTCTCCCTCTCTCCCCACCCACCCTTCTCTCTCTCTCACTCTCTCTCTCTCTCTCTCTCTCTCTCTCTCTCTCTCTCTCTCTCTCTCTCTCTTCTCTCTCTCTCTCCTCTCTCTCTCTCTCTCTCACTCTCTCTGCTTTTTTGCCGATCTTTTGTTTTGATTTAGCAACATTTTTTGTTTCGTTTTGTTTTTCCATTGTTTTTTTCTGGGAGGAGTCCTGTTGCTTATCTGATTATTTTCTTTTTCTTTTTTGTAGGATATATTCTGCTTTCCTTTTCAATTATTTCGGGGGTGGGGGTGGGGTGGGGTGGGGTGGGAAAGCGCTTGAAAGTGTAAACTAGATGTGTGATTCTTTTTTGCTATGCCTTGCAAGGGGTTTGTTGTTCTTCTCGCGTTTGGAGAAGAATTCAATTGGAAGACTGCTTCCCCCGCCAGTGAAAACATAGAAGAAATGTTCTTGTTTCTTTTTCAGTTTGTCTTTCTTTCTCCATGTGTGTGTGTGTGTGTGTGTGTGTGTGTGTGTGTGTGTGTGTGTGTGTGTGTGTGTGTGTGCTTGTGTGTAAAGACGTGTGTGTGTGTGTGTGTGTGTGTGTGTGTTGTGTGTGTGTGTGTGTGTGTGTGTGTGTGTGTGTGTGTGTAAAGAAGTGTGTGTAAAGAAGTGTGTGTAAAGATGATGTCGTGAGTTCGAATCACGGGAGCGTTTGGTGACTAAAGGGGGAAGAGTTTTATGATCTCTCAGATCAACAACTAAAGTGCAGGCCTGCCAGTGCCCTCATTCATTTCGTGCATAATGTATACGCATGGAGAAGATCAGATAATTATGCACGTTAAAGATCCTTTAATTCATATCAGCGTTTGACTGGTTACAAAAACACGAACATACCCAGCATACATCCCTGAAGTCGGAATCGAATGCGGCTACCTTCATGGTGGGCAAAAAAGAAGGTTGCATACACAAAATCCCACCATTGTTATTTATTTATTTATTTATTTATTTATTTATTCTTTTACATCGAGGACACTGGAATAAGCACTCATGTGCTTTTTTGTAAATCCAGTCTCCGTGAGAGTGCAGTTTTGTCAATCTTGTCATCTATTCCCACTGGCACACAGTGGCCTACTCTTACGAAAAGCGGAACAGGTTTTATCGTGTGCGCGCAATTAAGATGTTCTGCCATGGCCGAGCCTGAGAGCTCTCTAGCCGAGTCACGAAACAAAGCAAAGAAACAAGGAAACAGCATTAAACCGCTTAGCCCAATTGAGGTCAGCAGACAAGGCAATCCTCTCAGCTGACAGCAGAGGTGTTAATCTCCCTGTACTGTGCTGTGCTGTGCATTGCCTACACCTGCTGGCCTTTGATATGGATGCCGCCCACGGCCATGACTCACTCACTATTGGCTTTGTTCATCGGGGCGTGCCAGGACTGTGGGTGACTGCCTGGTGGGATGTAGGGTAGTGGCTTCCTTCGTGACAATCATGGGGAAAAAATATGGGGGTTTTTTTTTATTGGGGGGGGGAGGGGTTAAGTAGAATTTGGAGAATACTTTGGGGTAAAATAGTGATGTCGTGGAATATGAGATTTGCATGTTGCCGTGTCTTGTTTTGGTGTTTTTTTGTTTTTTGTTTTGGGTGGGGAGGAGTGAGGGTGTTGTTTTCATGTTATGTTAAAGTAAATAATAATAATACATGGAATTTGTATAGCGCTATATCTTGCAAAAACAAATCAAAGCGCTTGCATTCGACCTACACGACACACAATCAGCAACTATTTACAGTTTTGACAAATTCGAATGTACACACACACACACACACACACACACACACACACACACACACACACACGCGTGCACGCGCATGCACGCACGCACGCATGCACGCACGCAGCACGCGCGCGCACGCACACACACCTACAAACGTTATGCACTTTGGCAGGTGGATGTTGAAGGCAGGGACAGGTAAGAGATGGAAGCGGAAGGAGAAAGTGTGTGTGTGTGTGTGTGTGTGTGTGTGTGTGTGTGTGTGTGTGTGTGTGTGTGTGTGTGTGTGTGTGTGTGTGTGCGTGCGTGCGTGCGTGCGTGTGTATGTGTGTGCGTGTGTATGTGTTAACCATTCTCAATAAATATTTGCACACCACTTTAGTGCTTGCTAAACAAAAACATTAATTTTCATGTGACGACCTTAACAACCAAAGGCAGCTGGAACCTCTTTCTCAGCACAGCATCACAACGCAATGAGGGAGAAAACAAAAACAAAACAAAAAACACAAACAAAACACATATCCTCTTACATTCACTGAGGTCAGCAGACATGGCAATCCTCTCAGCTGACAGTAGAGGTGTTAAATTAATCCCTCTGTACTGTGCCCACACATGGCCTTTGATGTTGATGCCGCCTACAGCAAACTGTGACAGTGATGTTACAAAAAAAAAGGTAAGGGTGTCCCATAACCTGTGTGGTCGTAAGGAAGCGAGGCGTCAGAGACCTCAGCTTCTCTAGGGGCCAGCGTATTAAGGGCGGCGCCCATCTCCTCTCCCTTGATGTTTTACCTTCCCTGAGCCTAAAGAGTCACTGCAGGTACCTATTTACAGCTGGATGAACTGGGGGAATGTGTACATGCGATTCCTCGGTGAATAGTCTCATTTTAAGCCTTCATCTTCCGATGCTGTGGTTCGGGTCCTCGCGGCAAGCATAAGTGTAGTTTATCTTTATCTTTGTAAAAGGAAAGAGACGCAACTCCTGCTCGCTGCTTGTCAGTTACGTGACGTCAGTTCCGCCTCTGCTTTCTTTTCTTTTTCAGTTCAAGTTTCATTTTCTTGATAAACGCTCACAGTTGCATTGTTCGTGGAAAATTATGATAACAGAGTTAAAAGCAATGATAGTGATTTTACCCCGTGACGAAAATGACCTGTGTACTTTCCTCAAGCTAAGGTGAAAGCAGCATCAAGCCTGGTTACCAAGTGACTGGGTGACCGTCTGCGGACCTTGGTTTCAGTACAGTCCCCCAATTCACCCAGCTGTAAATGGGTACCTGCCCTCTTTAAGGTCAGGAAAGGTAAAGCAGCGAGGGAGAGGAGATGGGCGCCGCCCTCAATATGCTGGCCCCTAGAGAGGCTGAGGTCTCTGACGTCTCGCTCCCCTGCGACCACACAGGTTATGGGACACCTTTACCTTACCTTTTTACTTTCCTATTGGTGCGATAAATCTGGGATTTTTTTTCACAATTGCAGTAACTGTCACTTCCTCAATGGTTCCTATCCCAATCGTAGAACACGTTTGTGGGTGTTTCAGGGCATAACATTCTCCTATCTTTATACACCCCTGTTGTATTTCAGAGAATTTCAAAGGAATAGAGTCAGTGTGCACATTCGATTTTGTCAAAATTATTGTTGTTGATTGTTTGTGTCTTGTATAGGTATAGGTCGAATGCAAGCGCTTTGATTTGTTTTTTGCAAGATGTATTGCTATATAAATTCCATGTATTATTATTATTAGTAGTAGTAGTCTAGTAGTAGTTAGTAGTAGTAGTAGTAGTAGTAGTAGTAGTAGTAGTAGTAGTAGTAGTAGTAGTAGTAGTATCATTATTATTATTATCATCATCATCATCA
>CM060324.1:63643923-63646423 GCA_030674155.1 Stramonita haemastoma | reverse complement strand
TATGTATGCGTGTATGTATGTGTATGTGTGTGTATTTGTGTGTATGTGTGTGTGTGTGTGCGCGCGCGCGCACGCGCTCGAGTGTGTGTGCGCACGCGTGTGTGTGTGGGGGGGGTCCTTTTCTGTCTAATTGTCTCCACTTTGGTGATGATTCGCCAGTTATGGTTAGAAGGCTTCTGTCTCTGCTGGTTTAGTGATTTTTGCCTTTTTCTGGGTGGTTTTGTGTTGTTTTGTTTGTGTGGTTGAATAAGTTGGTTGGTTTTGGTTGTTGTTGTTGTTGTTGTTTGTTGTTGTTGTGTGTGTGTGTGTGTGTGTGTGTGTGTGTGTGTGTGTGTGTGTGTGTGTGTGTGTGTGTGTGTGTGTGTGTGTGTGTGTGTGTGTGTGTGTGTGTGTGTGTGTTTGGGGGTGTTTGTTTTGTTGTTGTTGTTAGTATGGCTTTTGTTTGTTTTGTGTTGTTTTTTGTTGCTGTTGTTGTTGTTCCCTTTTTCAAAGGGGGGGGGGGGGGGGGGGGGGGGAGAGTCTACCGTATGATTCTCTCTACATTTTCTGATAACTATTTACTACTAATTATTCAAAGTTTCCGTCTTGTTTCTGTGTCTTTTTCTCTCTGCTTGTGTCTTCCTAGTTTTCTTCGGTTTACTTATTTTTTGGAGGGGGGGGGGGGGGGGGGGGGGGGGGCAGGGGGAGAAGGGGGGAGAGGGTAGCTGGGGGAGGGGGGAGGGGGTGATATTTTTTTTTTTTTTTTTTTTTTTTTATACTGTACAGCTCTCTACTTTCACTGATGACTCGAGATTTAGCAGTTATCAATCGGGATTTTTGTGATAGTGTGATTTTTTTTGTTTTTTGGTTATGTGTGTTGTATTTTTTGGGGGGGAGAGGGTGCGGAGGGAGGGAGGTGATGAGGGGAGGGGGAGGGGGATAATAGGAGAGAGAGAGAGACAGACAGACAGACAGACAGACAGACAGACAGACAGACATGACTGACTGACTGACTGACTGACTGACGACTGACTGACTGACTGACTGAGAGAGAGAGAGAGAGAGAGAGAGAGAGAGGATGAGAGAGAGAGAGAGAGAGAGAGAGAGAGAGAGGAGAGAGAGAGAGAGAGAGAGAGAGAGAGAGAGAAAGGACGGAGGAGTCTTTTCCTGTGTAATAATCTTCTCTCTACTAATGACTGGCTGATACTACTGACAATTAGCGAAGTCATTTCTGAAGACGTTAGCAGCTTAGGAAGTGACGGTAATGGCGCGAGTTTTCAGTCGCCGTAGAGAAAGTTACTTCTCATTATCAGGGTAAAGTAGAATGTGTGTGTGTGTGTGTGTGTGTGTTGTGTGTGTGTGTGTGTGTGTGTGTGTGTGGTGTGTGTGTGTGTGTTGTGTGTGTGTGCGCGTGAGTGAGTGTATGAGTGAGTGAATGAGTTGAGTATGTGAGTTAGTGAGTGAGTGAGTGTGTGTGTGTGTGTGTTTGTGTGAGTGTGTGTGTGTGTATTTGTTTGTGTCTGTGCATGAGAGATCAAATCAAATCAAATAAGCACTTACGTGCTTTTTTACATCCAGTCTCCGCCCTTATTATGGATAACATAAGATATTAAAAAAGCCATTTGAGAGAGAGGAGAGAAGAGAGAGAGAGAGAGGAGAGGAGAGAGAGAGAGAGAGAGAGAGAGAGAGAGGAGGAGAGAGAGACAGACAGACAGACAGACAGACAGACAGACAGACAGACAGACAGACAGACAGACAGACAGACAGACAGATCGACAGAGAGAGAAAGAGAGAAAGAGACAGACAGAGAGACAGACAGACAGAGATAGAGAAACAGAGAGAGAAGGAAAGAAGCAAAGCGAAAAAGAGGAACGGGAGATGGAGGAGGTATGGTACTGGTAGTCAGTCAGGTAGGTAGGTAAGGTCTAATCTTATCTAAAGACCCCTGACACTCCACGGATAAGAAGCCTGCACAGAGAGAGAGAGGAGAGAGAGAGAGAGAGAGAGAGAAGAAGAGAGAGGAGAGAGAGAGAAGGAGAGAGAGAGAAGAGAGAGAGAGAGAGAGAGAGCTCTTGTGACCAGTCTCAGCATCTTAAAAGCCCCCTGCCTGCCGGAATACACTACAACTACTAGGAGAGCCTACAGTAGTTATTAGTTCCCTCCCACAACCAATACCACACACACACACACACACACACACACACACACACACACACACACACACACACACACACACACACACACACACACACACACACACACACACACACACACACACACACACACACACACACACACACACACAGCGCTTAATAATATGGATAACGAGAATGCCAATCTCTGGAATACACCTCCCCCTCCTCCTCCTCCCCACCACCCCCCTAACCCCCCCCCCCAACCCCCCCAGGAGGATTCAAACGCAGAGCCCTCTTTCTCTACAAAAGCCAGCCTATACTATAGTGGTAGAACAGCTTAGCTTAGGCTAGCTCCTGCGCGTGTGTGTGTGTGCTTCTAACTCATT
>CM060324.1:63629928-63632428 GCA_030674155.1 Stramonita haemastoma | reverse complement strand
TGTGTGTGTGTTGTGTGTGTGTGTGTGTGTGTGTGTGTGTGTGTGTGTGTGTGTGTGTGTGTGTGTGTGTGTGTGTGTGTGTGTATGAGCTTTGCCAAACTCTTAGATTTGATATTAGTCGCTATTCTTCATTGATAAATATTGTGTTTGCTTAGCACATTATTTTGTCACTTCTTGACTGGAACTAATACGTTGAAAAAGCCAGGCTTAGATCGTTTTTAAGTGACTTGTCACTGTGGGGTTTTGGGTTTTTTTTTTGTTGCTCTTTGGTATACATTTTCTTGTTTTTCATATAGTTCAAATATTCTACTAGTTGTTTCTTTTTGTTGTAATCAAGCAGGCAACTGCTTATTTTTGATTGACTTTGTGGTTGGGTGCCTACTGTTGTGGATTTTGTTGTTTTTCTATTGGTATTTGTGATAGTGTGCTTAACTGCAAACTGTCACTTCATTTGAGCATACTGGTCAAATATTCAAATATCTTAACTGTACATTAGTAACGCTTAATCTCTTAAGTATTCACAGTCTGTTTATCTTATATTTTTTACTCTTCATATTCACGTAGTGTTCCCCCTCACGTGTTAGTTTCTGCCACTGTTTGATGTCTACTGTAAAGTCGTGGCCCATTGCAGGTGGTCTCAGAGCAGGCTTCCTGAATATCAACCATGTTGTCAACAAAATAGATGAGTTAAATTTAATTTTACATAATTCCGGTAAACCATTTCATATATTTTGTTGTGCAGAATCCAGACTTTCAAAGTGTGTATCTGATAATGATGTGTTAATTTCAGGGTATACTGTTGTGCGCCTCGATCCTGTTCTTTCCAAACAAACTGGTTTAATTGTTTATATTCATCGCTCTGTCACTTATAAACGGATTTTACCCGTTGACAACAATCTCATTGAATCAATATGGATTGAAGTAGCCATCAAAAAAAGTAAACCTATTCTCATTGGATTTGTATACCGTAACCCGTCTGAGCTCTCTGATTGGTTTGATCATTTTAATGAAATGATGGAAGATATTACACTTACCGATAAAGAAATCCTTCTCTTTGGAGATTTTAACATAGATCTTCTAAAACCTAACAAACGATGGACACAACTTTATGAAAATCTTAACCTCCATCAGTTAATAGATATTCCTACACGAGTTACATCTTCATCTGAAACACTCATTGATCACATTTATGTTAGTTCCAGACAAAATATTGTAGAAGTGTGCTGTCCTCCATGTGGGTGTAGTGACCATTTTCCTGTGTGCATTTCTTGGCTTAAAAAAGGCGTAAAGATTCCTAAGCCAGGCCATAAAGAAATAACATATAGATCATTTGCTAATTTTGATAAAGATAAGTTCCTGTTAGACTTAGCAAACGCACCCCTCTCAAACGTGTATCAATTTACTGACCCAGATGAAGCCTTCGAATTCTGGCATAAGACTTTCCTAACTATCTATAACAAGCATGCTCCATTCAAAACAAAACGTGTAAAGCATAGCTCTAAGCCTCCATGGATAACTAAAGAAATTCAAGATGCAATATTTATAAGAGACAAGCTAGCAAGGACAAAACAAACTGACGATTTTAAGAAACTAAGAAATAAGATAACATCAATGAAACGCTCCTCTAAAATGAAATATTTTCGAGATCTTCTTTCAGATAACTCAAACAAAACCCCCCAAAAGATTTGGAAAGCCATAAATTCTCTTACTGGAAAAAGAACTGAAAAGATGCCAGTTGACATCACAGGTGTTACTGCCGATTCATTAAACTTTTATTTTGCTAATATTTCTTCTTCTACAGTAAAAGTGGATAAATCTCATTCCAATGAACTTGCTTTATTAAAAGAATTCTGCAGTTCTAAAACTATCACTTCGAAACTAATCATTCCTCCTTTAACGGTACATGAAGTTTAACTTTTACCTCATGCATCTGAAACAGACATGCACACGTGGTCTTGATGAATTAGACGGAAAAATTCTAAAACTCAGTGCCTCTATTATATTTGACTCCTTAACATATTTATATAACCTTTGTATTGATAAATGTTACTTCCCTAATATTCTTAAAAAAGCCAAAATCGTGCCTCTCTATAAATCTGGTGATAAAACTGATCCCTCAAATTATAGACCCATTTCTATCTTATCCATTCTTTCAAAGCCTTTGGAAAAACATATTCAGAAGTGCCTTAAATCTCACATTTCCAAGCACAATCTACTTCATCCTAATCAGTTCGGATTTCGTGAAAATCACTCCTGTCACTCTGCTCTTATAAGCCTTGTTGATGACTGGCTAAACAACATAAATGACAATAAATTCACTGGGGTATTGTTTGTTGACTTTGCCAAGGCTTTTGATGTCATTGACCATAGCCTCTTACTTCGTAAAATGGTTTTATATAACATTTCTGACAGTGCTTTATCTCTCCTAAAATCATTCCTAACAGATCGTACCCATACTGTCTTTCTTGGTAAAAAAGAGTCTGGATTTCTTATTCAGAAG
>CM060324.1:63598393-63602328 GCA_030674155.1 Stramonita haemastoma | reverse complement strand
CTCTCTCTTCTCTCTCTCTCTCTCTCTCTCTCTCTCTCTCTCTCTCTCCTCTCTCTCTCTCTCTCTTCTCTCTCTCTCTGTTGTGTACACTACTGGTGTCCAGCTGTATAGCTATATATATATGTCTTGGCACTAACTCCTGGTCTGCTGAGGACTGAACGTGGGTGTTTTGTCTCCCCAAAGAACGTGTGGGTTTTTCTATAATACCAAAACTGCTGGGAAAAGAGATAGACTCTTCTTCTTCATCGAACGCTCAGACAGCAACTATTGTTGTCTGTCATATGAGCGAAATTAATGCGCTGCGCTGCCGTTAAACGCCTGAAAAAGATAGGCCCAGCGCTTCTGACTTCGTTGTGGGAGAGAATTGTTATCTGCTAAGTCTTTCTTGGATAAAAAAAAAAAAGGCAAGATGGTATGATTATAGAAATACACGAAAGAAATCGAATAAACTCTTGATCTGAAGTGTTGTACTGTGTTGTGTTGTTTATCTTGTTGTACCGTATTGTCATGTACAGCATTGCAGTGTATAGTATTGTATTGTTTGCATCGCATGCAATGTGTTTGTGTAGTATTGTACTGTTGCTGGTATTGTATTGTATTGTTTGTGTAGCATTTAGAGGTAGGGTATATTTCACTACTTGAAAGTCTGAGGTATTTTTTCCTTTGTTAAAGTACACCACCGCATTGCCGACCCATCTATTTAAGAAAGAAAAAAATCTACTTGGGTGTGCATGGGTGCGTGCGTCCGTGTGTGCGTGTGTGTATATGTGTGTGCGTGCGTGCATGTGTATGTGCGTGCGTGTATGTGTGTGTATGTGTGTGTATATGCGTGTGTGTGTGTGTGTGTGTGTGTGTGGTGGCGTCCGTGTGCGTGCGTGTTCGTGCGTGCGTGCGTGTGTTTGTGTGTTTCTTTGTAACAATAGCACAAATTCACCCACAGAAGACAAACAACAGTATCATACACTGTCACCACACACAAAAAAAAAACAAGGGACCAGGTGTAAACTGGGCATCACGGAAAAAAATCTACCCCACTTGACTACCAAAATAAAAGCAAACAACAGCCACCAACAACAACCAGCACCCCCCTATAAAGCACCAAAAGAAGAAATCCTTACCAAAACAAAAAACCCCAAAAAACACAGCCTCTACCGACCAGAAAGTCCTTACAGCAAATCAGAACAAAAGCACAAGAGTATAAAAGCCTAGAGCAGCTGGGGCTTCAGACTGCAAAAGACCTGAGGACCTGTAGCATACCTGGGAGGCGGTACCCACCCACACAGGCTGTTCTGATGACTGACCACAACAGACAAGACACCAGCAGCGGAAAGAGATGCCTATGGCACTACTGTGGGGCGGGATCTATAGCTCAGTGGTCAGAGCGCTCGCTTTCCCCCAATCAAGTTGAGCAACGTCGAGCGTAGTTTCCAGTTGGATGGGTGACCGTTTGTGCGCCTTGGCTTCAGCACAGTCCACCCAGTTCACCCAGCTGTCAATGGTGCCTGTCCTCTTTAGGGTCAGGGAAGGTAAAGCAGCGAGGGAGAGGAGATGGGCGCCGCCCTCAAATATGCTGGCCCCCTAGAGAAGCTGAGGTCTCTGAGGCCTCGCTTCTCTACGACCGCCTAGGTTATGGGACACCTTTACCTTTTTACCTGTATGTTACTACTGCCCGCAGATTGTACACTGATAGGCATAATTAACAGCAGTTAAGCCAGGACTAGAATTACCCCTAGTTTACCAACCCACTCTACCATACCAGCTGTAACCCATACCAACCACACTTCTACCGTATGGTAACGTATCTACTCCACACCACTACCATACCATGATAGTGCAACTCTTACTTATCTATGGCATGTAAATTAATCTCTTCTTAATCTTGCAGTTTTTGATTTCTCTAAGGAAGGGTTACGACAGACATAGTTCCATAAGCGCTACACCACACCCAAACTTCTTCATCGTCATCGTCGTCGTCGTTGTTGTTGTTGTTGTTGTTGTTGTTGTTCTCATCCTTTTTCTTCTTCTTGTTTTTTCTTGTTCTTCTTGTTCTTCTTCCTCCTCCTCCTCCTCCTTCCTCCTCCTCCTCCTCCTTCCTCCTCCTCCTCCTCCTCCTCCTTCCTCCTCCTCCTCCTCCTTCCTCCTCCTCCTCCTTCTTCCTCCTCCTCCTCCTCCTCCTTCCTCCTCCTCCTCCTCCTTCCTCCTCATCCTCCTCCTCCTCCTTCTTGTTCTTGTTCTTCTTCTTCTTCTTCTTCTTCTTCTTCTGCTTCTGCTTCTTCTTCTTCTTCTTCTTCTTCTTCTTCTTCTTCTAACGCTCTACAGCAACCACGGTTTCCCTGTTACATAAGCAAAAATGCGTTACGCAGCCATTAAGCACCTGACAAGTCAGGCCCAGCGCATCTCACTTCGGCATGATTATAATGTCATCTCCATGAAAAGCGCTCTTGTCGCTGCAATTTGCTTCGTGAATATTGACGCTAGATATCGCCCCACCAACGGTGACAATATCGCTTTCCCATAACACAAACACAATATTGATAAACTATAAGTCCCGCCACTTGCTCTGTTTTTTTTTTGTTTTTTTTTTACACCAAATTATTTCACATCTAGCTATAGCGAGAAAGAAACAGATACTTGCGCTGGGACAATTTTCGTATCGACTTTTACCCCCCGCATTCGGCTGGCTCTGTGAATCCAGCTTTCTTCCAGACAGAAAAGGTTTTTTACTTTCTTTGAGGCGAAAAAAAGGTCAGTGTTCTATTTTTTGTTTTCAGATAACAGTTTTCTGATATGTCACTTACGAGTTTAGAGCGTGGTGGCGCAAGCGTGTGATTGGGGAATGTAACTGCTTTTATGCTTTTCACTTTTCTGAAGACATTGTTAACTTTTCTCTGTATGTGGTTCTATGTAGGTGTGTACAAACATGCAGATGGAGGTATCAACTTACCGACTTTGTATTTGACTTGCCTTTCTGTCTTAACTGATCGTTGTCTATCTTTTTTTTTTGGTATTAAAAAACCGACTTGCATTTCTGTCTTAACTGCTTGTAGTCTATCTTTTTTTTTTTTGTATGGTTCTTACACACTTACCTGCCTACAATACACGCTCTCTACGGTAATCACATATAAATAAATGTACCTGAAAAGGTTGTGTCGATTTGTCTGTGTACCTGCCTACATGCTGTCTACCTCCGTACAATCTCCCGCCCCCCTTTCCCACCTCTCCCCCCCCCCCGTTCCTCAAATAGAGCTGTGGGGTTCACCGATGGGGAGATTTTGTGCAGGTCACTACATTTACCCACACATGAGGTAGCCGTATTCCGACTACGGGAATGATGTCTAAACATGAAACCTGTATGCACACGTTGTTATATACATATTTATTTTATTTTATTTTATTTTATTTTATTTTATTTTATTTATTCATCTACTTTTAAATTTTTAAAAAATTTATTTATGTATTTATTTATTTATTTTTATTACTATTTTTTTTTATAAAGGTCATCCATTCATACCGGCACAGATGAACTACTCTTCTAAAAGGCGGAACAGGTTTTAAATTGTGCGCGAGATGTTCTCTACGCATTCGCACACGGGACGCCAGTTTATAGCCTCATCTGAAGGACTTTTACTGGAGGGGGGGGGGGGGAGGGGGGGGGGGAGTGGGTACTGATGTTAACTCCAGGGGGAAAATTTTCTCGAAGGAGCATCTTAGTAGTGGCTTTTTTGGGCCGTCAGGTTACGAGCACACCGCTTTCGCCACTAGGGTCGCCCCCCCCCCCCCCCCCCCTGCACACCACACACACACACACATACACCACATACACACATACACACACACACAACACACACACACACAACACACACACACACACACACCACCCCCTCCCCTTGTAGCAATCTATTACCCGCTATTTATCAACTTATCCCTACCAGAAA
>CM060324.1:63585893-63588393 GCA_030674155.1 Stramonita haemastoma | reverse complement strand
CATGTACAAGAATAGAAAACAACATGGGAGCAAGTACTGATCCCTGCGGTATACCTAAATTGATAGATTTATAGGATGAGTAAGCTGAGCCCAATTTAGTGCAGATTGATCTATTAGATAAAAAATTGTGAAGATATTTATATAACATTCCATTGATACCAATATTCTTCAATTTATGCAACAATTTTTCATGACAGACTCTATCGTATGCTTTCTTCACATCAAAGAATGTGGCTAACACACTTTTCCTTCTGGCAAATTGTTTTTTTAATCTGGTGAGTTAATTTAACTAAGTGATCAGAAGTACATCTCCCCTTTCGAAAGCCAGCCTGATTAGTTGGGATAACATTATTCTTTTCACAATAATGAAACAGACGCTTATGTATAATTTTTTTCCATTACTTTACCCACATGTGAAGTAAGAGCAATTGGTCTATAACTATCTATTGATGACCTCAACTTACCTTTCTTAAGGATTGGAACTACTATAGACTGCCTCCAGATACTAGGAAGAGTGCCATTTATCCAACACTTTTGGAAAAATGAATAAAGTAGTCTTTTCCATTTTAAAGGCATATGGGCCAGCATTTGATAAGATACACCATCAGGACCAACTGCTGTCTTGTTAAAAGTAAATGAATCTAAGGTTTCAATAAATTCATCATATTGAAGAGGAGCATTCAAATAATCCGCATTACATGATATATTTTCTACTTTGTCTAGCTTTTCTGAAGAGTCATAACTTTTGATGTCTGATTGAAGCTTTAAGGATGAACTATTATCTGCAAACATTGTAGCAAAGGCTTCTGCTTTTTCAAATATGCTTGGAAATCGTTTTTTTCAAATTTGATTGGAAACGATGGGAGTTGAAATCCGTTTTTCATTTCAGTAACTTTCTTCCAAACTTTATGCATGTCCTTGGATTCTGAAACTTCATTAATACAGAATTCTGTCCAATAATTGTTTTTTGCCTGAGCAATTGTTTTCTTACTATGACATTTAGCATATTTCATACGAATAAAATTTTCCTCTGATTGGTTTTTTAACCATATTTTATACTGTTCCTTTTTATAGTTTACGGCATCCTCACATTCTTTAGTCCACCATTTATTGCCTGATCGTTTTCCATTCTTCCTGATTTTGCGTTTGGGAATAGAAAACTCAGCTGCTAGAATGAGCATTGCCACAAAATTTGAATAAAATTTATCAACATCATCCTCAGCAATCGTTTCAATATCAATACCTTGAAGAAACGAATGAAATGAACTCCAGTTAGCTAATTTATATATAAATTGAGGGATTTTATCCTCAATATGTGGTCGATCTGATACTGAAAGGTCTTCAAATGACAATGTGATTGGAAAATGATCACTTCCGAGGCAATCCTCTTCAACATTCCATGTGCAGTTAATAGCTAATCCTGGAGATACTAAGGCTAAGTCAATGGCACTGGGTTTATGGGTAGAAACATCAGGAATTCTGGTTACTCTACCATCATTCAATAAGTAAAGCTTCGAATCTACAATATTTTCTATTAAACGATTGCTAGTGATGGTAGAGCATGCAGAGTCCCAAAAAGGAGCATGAGCATTGAAATCTCCAAGAATAATCCATTTATGCTTAGTGAAGTCTGTGTTTTTTAACCAGTCAGTATTGTCATTTTTCGGACCTTGGGGTAAATAAACAGACACTACATTTAGTATTTCATCCTTGTTAAGTTTGACTGTCACCCCAGTGTGATACATATCTACTGTACTTTGCACGATAGGAGATATAACTAGCTTTTCATAGTCTAGACCCTGCCTAACATATATGGCAGATTTTACTCTAGAGTTATTATCACAATCACATAATGGTGGGTAATAATAATTTGTCAATTTAGGCATTTTCATTTTGTCCACATTCAAAGACTGGAGTGCTAATATAGCATAGTTATCAGTTGTTAAAAATTGTGTCAAGTCCAACAGATTGGTGGCTATGCTCCGAGCATTCCACTGTAAAATTTTAACTCCTGTAGAGAGATGTAATGTCCTGTCCAAGCTTGTCTTCATGTTATACATTTGTTTGTTATATTATTTTGTGTTCTGATTGTAGTCAACAACAATATGCAACCCAATTGAAAAAAAACAACAATAAACTAATGGCCCACCTCACATACACACATACATACGCAAGTAAGTAACAGGAAAAAATGGAGGGGGGGGGGGATTTAGACACAGACCAGTGAGGAATAGTGTAAATAACAATGAAAAGTCCATGATGGAAGATGGTGATGTTTGGGAAGATCTTGCTCTGAAAAGATAATTATATACTGCCATGAAGAAGCGTAAGGATCTTAATGACGAAACGCCCATGGGGGAGGTAGCGGGTACGGTGCAGGCGGTAGTGGGTGACCAGGTCTGTCAGTCCATGGATTGCCACAGAAAGAACGGCCTGTGTTGCTGGCGCCAAATCCCCCGCGTCTCTGTCGTCTTCGTGGACGTTCCCAGAACAGCTGACA
>CM060324.1:63573393-63578393 GCA_030674155.1 Stramonita haemastoma | reverse complement strand
TGCGGTTTTCCTGTTTTTTGCAATTCTCCAGCCCAAGGCAGAAGTGAAGCCTCCACCGCTAGGTTAATATAGTTGTATCATACATGTCACAAGTCATATTAAGTCATCTGCTTTTTCATGATTGGTGCATGGGTATTTCACACACACACACACACACACACACACACACACACACACACACGCCACACGCACACGCACACGCATACACACACACACACACACACACACACACACACACACACACACACACACACACACAGAAGGCCTGAGTGAGAATGGCTGAAATAGGAGTCTGTTTCCATTTGGCAAAACAGATCTATCACTTCAATATGGTTCTGTTTTCACGCTGAGAGTTTTAAATTCTGTCATCAAGTAAATAATTGCATAAGTAAACACGTGCACAATTGACAAAAGTGTTCGCTGTTCCCTAAGAAAACTGAATGATCTGTTTTACGTAGTCATATCCAATTTAAATAATCCATTTTCTTTTAAATTAAAAAAAATAGTTGTGAAAGAAGTGTGAAAAGTATAGGCAATATATTTGCGCGCTCACACACAACACACACACCACACGTGCGCGCACACACACACACACACACACACACACACACACACACACACACACACACACACACACACACACACACACACCAACACCATTTCCACCACCACCATACTTTCCTTATAACACAAAATGAAATCATCACCCGTTAAGAAACACAAGCCTTGTTTGTCAAAACACCCCGAAACCACGAACCACAGAAAAAGCTTTATATATAGCGTTAACAAGCTAAGTGCATGCCAAATTGAGAGAAAATATTTATGCAGCGCTATCTGACAAAAGACTAGCTGTGTAACGCCGATATCTTGAGGGAAAAAACTGCACATTGTAGACAAATGTTGCCTGTAGGATAAAGACAGATACCGTCTGCAGACCAATGTTAATGCAACGCTTCATTTGCTATCTTCCAATCGATGGCCTCTTGTCAATGAAGAACAGACACCCTTTTGAGACGTCAAGTTCGTCATAACCCGGCATCTTTGATGGATGTTGTGAGAGAGAAGTAAGTCTTTGTGAGTATTGGAAAAACGCTCGTGCATGCGTAGATAAAGAGTGCACGCACGTATACAGGCATGCACCCCCATCACCAACCTTCATACACACATGACAGACAGACAGACAGACAGAGACAGGTAGAGAGAGAGAGAGAGAGAGAGAGAGAGAGAGAGAGAGAGAGAGAGAGAGAGAGAGAGAGAGAGAGAGAGAGAGAGAGGAGAGAGAGAGAGAGAGAGAGAGAGAGAGAGAGAGAGAAGAGAGAGAGAGAGAGAGAGAGAGAGAGAGAGAGAGAGAGAGAGAGAGAGAAGACAGACAGACAGACAGACAGACAGACAGACAGACAGACAGACAGACAGACAGACAGAGAGAGAGAGAGAGAGAGAGAGAGAGAGAGAGAGAGAGAGAGAGAGAGAGAGAGAGAGAGTTTGGACTCCAAGCCTCACCCCCTCCCCTCTCCTCCCCTTTTCCTGTTTTCTAGCAAAAAATTAGCATTAACTTTCACATTTTCTCACTGCAAGTTATTACAGCATCTAATAACATGTACTCCTTCCCCCACTCTAAAAAAAGAAATCCCAGGAATATAATATATATAAAGCAAACGATGATGGTATCATTCATTTATCACACAGAACCAGCAGACTTAGTAAAGCCTACTTACTACCACACGAAGGACAAGCAGAAAGTAAATGACCCTGATAGCAGTTATCATGTCACCGTGTACCGCAGCAGGCTCCGCTATCGTCAGACACCGAATCTGACGGGGCCAAGGTGTCAGGAAAGATAGCGAGGAACCAGTGGAGGCTGCTGCGGCAGCTTTTAGCGCCTGACATGACAGATTGCTTGTCATCTTCTTCTTCTCTCTCCCTTCCCCTCCTGCCCCTTCTTGTGTCATGTCAGCTGTCAGTGTGATGATGTCAGTTGTTGTCAGTAACGGTATCTGTAACGTCATCAGTTACGGTTTATCGTCGTTATCGTAGGTATCTTGTTTCTGTTGACGGCGAGTCATCTTCGCTATACTTTGTGAGGCCGACCAAATTTAGTTCCAGACTATAACATGATGGCATGCAAGTCTTTAAAAAAAATTAAAATCTTTATTCATGGGAATATGTGTATATTATCAGTCTGTGGATTGATATGTTTTTTGCTGATTCGTGTTTTCATGTGTTTGTTAAAGGTCTTTCTTTCCCTGCTTTTAACACTTTCAAGCCTCTTTTACCCATAAAAAATTATGTCTTTTTAACATTATATAAGTTGTGACTATGATTGTTTTCAATGACTTTATATATATTTTTTTCCTGTCCTTGTCCTTACCTTCTGTTTATGTAGTATTCCTCCTAGATCTTTGTTTATCTCGTTTATAATATATATACATTATATATATATATATAATATATATAAATGGATGTAAGAATTCTGTTGTTTTTCTTCTATTTAACGTCTATTCACAGTAAGTGACATTAAACACAAAAAGGCAAACAATTCAGTAAATAAGTGAAGGAACTCTCTAACAACTATATCGTACAATGAAAATATAACTGTATTCACACTATGAATAATTGCATAGCTAACGTAACTACAACAGATTAAAAGATATGATACAAAATACACTCCATGTGAAAAGAACACTGGAAAAAGTTATAAAAATTTTGAATGGAAGAATGTGATGGTCAGGAGGAGTCAGAGTTATGACACACGTGATAATCTGTAATCCTAAGTCATTGTATATCACTGAGCTGTTCATATCATGAGGGTATAAGCCAAGATTCTGTGTGTAGACACACAGAGAATCAAGCGATCAATCAATCAATCAATCAATCAATCTATCAATCAATCTATCAGTCTATCAATATATCAATCTATCAATCTCTCTATCTCTCTATCTATCTCTATCTCTCTCTCTCTATCTCTCTATCTATCCCTTAGTCTGGCGACCGTGGGGGCACCCCTGAAGACTTGACAACCAGTTCCCTCCATTCCTCTCTGTTCTGCCTTTCTCAAAGTTTTGTTGAGTTCTAGGCCTGTCCATTCGCTGATGTTGTCCTCCCATCTCTTCCTTGGTCTGCCTCTTTTTCTTCCTCCATGGACAGTGCCTTGCAGTATTGTTTTTGCAAGTCCTTTTGATCTTGTTCCATGCCAGTACCAGAGAATATTCAAGACAAACAATAACAAGCCATCCATTTGTTGTAAAATACAGATGGAAGCGGACAGTGGTATACATTATTACGAACATACTGTGCATACACGTACAACCTCTTGTCTAGAGAGTCATTTAGTCTTTCAAGGTTAAGCTTGCCGAAGACTCATTGCAGGAGTGTTTCAGTAAGATAACCCCAGTGACTCACCAGTAAGGCAAGGACAGAAGAGATATTATTTCTCCTGTATAGACTGAATATTCTCCTGAAGAGACTGACGTTCTTTCTGTGTGGCTGAGTGTCTCTCAGGCCTGAATCCACTATTATCTCTCTCTCTCTCCTCTCTCTCTCCTCTCTCTCCTCTCTCTCTCTCTCTCTCCTCTTCTCTCTCTCTCTCTTCTCTCTCTCTCTCTTCTCTCCTCTCTCTCGTCTCTCTCTTCTCTGTCTCTGTTCCTCTGTCTCTCCCTCTCTCTCTCTCTCCCCTCTCTCTGTCTCTGTGTCTGTCTGTCTGTCTGTCTTCTGTCTGTCTGTCTGTCCTGTCTGTCTGTCTGTCTGTCTTGTCTGTCTGTCTGTCTGTCTGTCTCTCTCTCTCTCTCTCTCTCTCTCTCTCTCTCCTTCTCTACTCTCTCTCTCTCTCTCTCTCTCTCTCCCTCCCTCCCTCTCCCTGTCTAAATGGTTCCTCCTATCAGTGTTTGTGTTCTCAAACAACATCGTCTTGTCTGTCTGACTTGAGAAGTTACCTCCCTTTTTCACCTTCCTCTCTACCCTACAGCAAAGTATGACCTCAGTTACCCGAGATTTCTATATTTACCGAGGTGTATATAGCTCCTGTAGATGGTGACCGTTTGCGCGCTTGGCTTTAGTGCAGTCCCCAAGTCACCCAGCTATAAATGGGTACCTGCCCTCTTTAGGTCAGGAAGGAAAGAGAGAGAGAGAGAGAGAGAGAGAGAGAGAGAGAGAGAGGGGAGAGAGAGAGAGAGAGAGAGAGAGAGAGAGAGAGAGAGAGAGAGAGATGGGCGCCACCCTTAATATGCTGGCCCCTGGAGAAGCTGAGGTCTCTGATGCCTTGCTCCCCAGCGACCACATATGTTATGGGATACCTTTAATAATGATAATAATAATAATAATAATAATAATAATAATAATAATAATAATAATAATAATAATAATAATACATGGAATTCATATAGCGCTATATCTTGCAAAAAACATATCAAAGCGCTTTACCTTTACCTATGCATGTGCACTACCTCCTCTGTGTTTCTTAATGTCTTTGTCTCACTATGCAATATTCCAATTTTGGTATTTATGGCTTTGTTCTGTGACTGCAGCACTAACACAACCTGAGCTGGTGTCTAGTGATATATAACCTCAAAGAAAACACAAAAACCCTGATAACTTTCATCTCACGGCATCATCTCAGAAAGCATCATCCTGGACACGCCTGTCTGTGTGTGGATGCTGATATCAGCCCGGCACGCTTTTCTGTCTGTCTGTCTGTCTGTCTGTCTGGCGTTACACGGTGCGTGTCAGCTATCGTCTGTCTGTCTCCCCCACTCTCTTTTTTCTGCTGTGTAAACACTCAGAGAGATAAGTCTGCTTTGGCAGGTGTCCTTACGGCTTCTCTCTGGCGTAAACGGTCCGTGTAATATTTGTTTGTTTCTGATATCTCTTCTCTCTCTCCTTTCCTGAAGATGAGGATGGAAAGTAACTCCCTCTCTGTCTGTCTGTCTGTCTGTCTGTCTGTCTGTCTGTCTCTCGATAACGTTATCGTTCTCTCTCTCTCTCTCTCTCTCCTCTCTCTCTCTCTC
>CM060324.1:63565893-63570893 GCA_030674155.1 Stramonita haemastoma | reverse complement strand
ACAAACAGACAGACACTCACACATCTCCGGTATACAGTAATAAGTAGTGTGGAGACGAAATGAAGATGTAAGGGATGCTGTATAGGATTTGAGAGAAGGGGTGTGTGAAAAAGATGGGATTGGACCAGGGCTAGAGAGAGAGGGGGAGAGAGAGGTAGAGAGAGGGGGGGGGAGGGGTGGCGAAGAGTGAGGCTTTGGGAAATAAGGCAGTCTGTGAACACACACACTTTAATATCTTTGTCTGGAAAGTGAGTGGCAGTTTTTCAATTCCCCCAATCACTGCTCCATTTCACTCCAGTGGAGACAGCCATTTTCAGGGGCGTCCCGGGAGAGGGGGTCAGAATGGACTGAAAGGAGAAGGTTCCTGTAGGTCTCCCTGATTCTCTTTCGCCGCGTGTCAGGGCTTGTCAGTCAGTCGCTCGCTTCGGCTACAACTGTGATGGTTCAAAAAGAAAAAGAGAGAAAAGGATGGGGAAGAGAGTTTTAAAATTGCTGTTCTATTTCTGTGTATTGAAATTTGCTGTTCGATTTCTGTGTATTGAAATTTGCTGTTCTGTTTCTGTGTATTGAAATTGCTGTTCGATTTCGTGTATTAAAATTGCTGTTCTATTTCTGTGTATTAAAATTGCTGTTGTATTTCTGTGTATTGAAATTGCTGTTCGATTTCGTGTGTATTGAAATTTGCTGTTCTATTTCGTTGTATTGAAATTGCTGTTCTATTTCGTGTGTTAAAATTGCTGTTCTATTTCTGTGTATTGAAATTGCTGTTCGATTTCGTGTATTGAAATTGCTGTTCTATTTCGTGTATTGAAAATTGCTGTTCTATTTCGTGTATTAAAATTGTTGTTCTGTTTCGTGTATTGAAATTGCTGTTCTATTTCTGTGTATTGAAAATTGCTGTTCTATTTCGTGTATTAAAATTGTTGTTCTGTTTCGTGTATTAAAATTGCTGTTCTGTTTCGTGTATTGAAATTGCTGTTCTATTTCGTGTATTGAAATTGCTGTTCTATTCTGTGTATTGAAATTGCTGTTCGATTTCGTGTAATAAAATAGCTGTTCTATTTCGTGTATAACTTTAAACTTGGTTTTATTATCATGTTTCTTTAATACAATAATGGCAAAATAATTTGCTATAAACAAATTAAAAAGCACCGCAATTTTTATTCAGTTTTTTGCAAATAACTGAGTTCTTTTTTCATTGTGATTATGAATATATTTACAACCAGGGGATCAAAAGAAACAAAACGAAGGTAAAACATCACCAGTAAAAAAAATATGTCTGAAAATACCTATAACTGACATCAGGTTGAGAATACAAAGTAAATGGAAAAAAGACTGAGAAGAAACACCAAGTGTGATGTTTTAAAAACCATACCCTGAAACGATACAAAAGTCAAAATATGACTAGGAGCTAATTGGAAGATGATAGTCATAGAAGCTCTGAAAGAACTTGGAATAGAGTTTGATAACAAGAGAATTAAAATCAAAATCTGAATGACTAGCAATATCCAAACAAAAATTAATAATATATTAAACCAAAATTTATCAGGGATGAGATAACTCACAGGAAAAGTGTTGAGAGGTTTAACATACTCGCACAGGGATTGGAGATAAAGAAATAAATAATTATTTATTTATTTATTTATCTATTCTTTTATATCAAGGATAATGGAATAAGCAATCAAATGCTTTTTTTTACATCCAGTCCCCGTGTGTATGCAATTTTTGTAAATGTCATCTATTCCCACCGGCACACGATGGCCTACTCTTACAGGATTTAACGTGTGCGCAAGATGTTCTGCATGCCTTCGCACACGGGCCTCGGTTTATAGTCTCATCCGAAAGACTTTGGGGGGGGGAGTGGAGTCAGCACTGATGTTAACTCCAGTAGGTAAGAAATCGGTGGTAAAATTGAACCAGAAAGAAACAGCCGGTAATGTTTTCATAAGGGGAGAATCCAGGCTGTGTTTTGATTGAGAGAAAAGAGCTCAAAGTGAACAGGAGTAAACCACCAGTAAACCTCATCCAGAGTGAAATCAAGGCAATAATGGAGACGATGAGGGTTAAAGCCAACAGCACAATGACTGGAGATCAATGCCCACTGAAAGGAGAGAGAGAGAGAGAGAGAGAGAGAGAGAGAGAGAGAGAGAGAGAGAGAGAGAGAGAGAGAGAGAGAGAGAGAGAGAGAGAGAGAGAGGGAGGGAGGGAGGAGGGAGGGAGAGAGAGAGAGAGAAGAGAGAGAGAGAGAGAGGGAGGGAGGGAAGAGATAAGAGAGGGAGGGAGGGGAGGGAGGGAGAAAGGGAGGGGAGAGAGAGAGAGAGGGAGGGAGGGAGGGGGGGAGAGAGAGAGAGAGAGAGAGAGAGAGAGAGAGAGAGAGAGGGAGGGAGAGAGAGAGAGAGAGAGAGAGAGAGAGAGAGAGAGAGAGAGAGAGAGAGAGAGAGACAGACAGACAGACAGACAGACAGAGAGACAGACAGAGAGAGAGAGAGAGAGAGAGAGAGAGAGAGAGAGAGAGAGAGAGAGAGAGAGAGAGAGAGAGAGAGAGAGAGAGAGAGAGAGAAATCAGGATACAACAGAAACAGGCAAGAGAGAATACAAAGACATGATGTACAGACAGAACAGACACAGACAAAATGAAAACACCTGGAACAACGACGAACAAAGACGATCAAGGCAAATACGTACCAGAAAGATATAACTGATCATAAATACAAACTGCATAATGCCAGACATATGGATCGTAAATAACAAAATGCATGCTACTTATCAGAAAGATATTGCTTCTGTAATACAAACTGCATGCAGGTCATAGATGAACTCACTCTAACTGAAGCAGATCTAAACAGAGCACACCAGAATTTATTTATGACCACGACTTGGAAACTCAATACAAAACTGCGTTACCCTTCATGGGATTGCCAGGGCTCTTTCAGTATGAAATAGCATCTCCACTTTCTGGAAAAGTATGTGCTAGAATCCCCCCCCCCCCCTCTCTCTCTCTCTCTCTCTCTCTCCTTCCTCTCCTCTCTCTCTCTCTCTCTCTCTCTCTCTCCTCTCTCTCTCTCTCTCTCCTCATCTCCTCTCTGTGTTCTTGTCTTTCTCCGTACCTATCATCTCTCTTGCTTAGTTTCTGCCTTCCCAGTTCATTCTCCTGCCTTTTTTTTATATTGCAAATCTTTCCAGAATTTTATCCTGTTTTCATTATATGACATTGTGTCTGTGTTCTTGTGTTCTGGCAGCCAGGTAGTGATAATTATCTAAACACTGACATGGACACAGGATGTCCACTTTGCAGTGTTGTTTGTTTATGTGGCATTTTTTTATATTCATATTTTTGTACTTTAAATTTTTGTAACATGGGGATGATAGATTCAGACGAATGGTTGGCGTTCTCAGCACAACCTGGTTTATTTGCCTATGAACTTAAAAGATTTAGGTTTCCTTTCTCATTAAATGTTGTTCATTTTTCAGATGGAAAGCCTTCGATATTTGAAAGTATTAAGAAGGTATCGTTTTCGCTTTTCCTCTCTTTTTTTCTTAACTTGAAATGAAAGTTACCGGATCCACTGCAACTAAATGAGCTAACAGCCCTGATATGAATTTCCTGGTCAGTAGCCCTATAAACAACATGGAATGGAAAGAAAGCAGGTCTAAATAAAGCATCAACCATCATTTATGACATGTTAAAACAAAAAAAACCCAACTCAGTGCGAAAACGACCGTGTTTGCTGCAGTGGCATTTTCTACTGTGCACAACAGCTTTTCTCAGTGAGATGCCTCCCCCCCCTCCCCCCCCGCCCCCCTCCCCCCTCCCCCCTCCCCACCTTACAGACCTAAGGGCGGACCAGTTTAGGGGGAAAGGTGACCACAGTGATGTTGACCTGTGTGTTAGCTGTCAGCACTGATCGCCATGACCCCTGACCCTGTCCTGCCTGCCCCGGGGAGGGAAAGGAAGGAAGGGTGTGTTATGTCACCTTCTTCTCTTCATAGGTCACGTTTGCTTTGAGAGAGAGAGAGAGAGAGAGAGAGAGAGAGAGAGAGAGAGAGAGAGAGAGAGAGAGGAGAAGAGAGAGAGAGAGAGAAATTGCGAGTAATTGCGAAAAATTGCGATGAAGGAGGAGGAGAAGAAGAAGAAGAGGAAGAAAGAAGAAGAAGAAGAAGAAGAAGAAGAAGAAGAAGAAGAAGAAGGAAAGAAAGAAAGAAAGAAAGAAAGAAAGAAGAAAGAAAGAAAGAAAGATAGATAGAAAGAAAGAAAAAAACGAGAAAGAATAACAAGGATTCTGTGATAGATAGGGAGGCATCAGTTTTCTCTCTCCCTATCTGGCTTTATTATTCTGTGTGTGTCTGTCTGTGACTGACCCCAGCAGTAAAACTCTCTCTAGGCCAGGGAGAAGGGAGTGAGGGGGGGAGGGGGGGAGTGTGTTGTGGAACCATCCCATTTCTCCTGTGTCAGCAAATATGCGTGCTTGAGAGGATGGCATCTTATCCCACTATTTTCTCTCTTTCTTATCTTTTTCTTGGTCTACATGTATGCCTATCTGTCTGTTTGTCTGTCTGTAACTATCTGTCTGTTTCTTTGTCTGTCTGTCTGTCTGTCTGTCTGTGTCTGTCTGTCTGTCTGTCTATCTCCCCCTCTCTATTTCTCTCTCTCTCTCTTTTGTTTTGTTTGTGTGTATGATTTGGGGGAGTGGGAAGCAGGCATGAGAGAGAGACAGAGACATAGACAGAGATAAAGAGAGAGAGAGAGGCAGAGACAGAGAGAGAGGGGGGATTACATGTGTGTGTGTGTGTGTGTGTGTGTGTGTGTGTGTGTGTGTGTGTGTGTGTGTGTGTGTGTGTGTGTATGTGTGTATGTGTGTGTGTGTGTGTGTGTGTGTGTGTGTGTGTGTGTGTGTGTGTGTGTGTGTGTGTGTTTCGCGCGCGTGTGAGCACACACGAGTGCTTATTTCCTTTGTTTTATTTCCTGTACGTGTATTGAAATATATGATGAAAGAGAGAAA